>VZSV01000021.1:3022711-3059194 GCA_013398735.1 Nothocercus julius
TTTGAAACTGGTGTAAAATGAGTTGATTCTCTTCATTTTCTCACATTGTACTAGTGCTAGTCCAGGAAAGGCCATTCTGTAGAGCATCAACAGAAAGACGAGAATCCAGGGGGTCACAGAGACTCCTTAGAGCTGCTCTGTCTGAGGGATGAGGGATGGGGATGCCAGAGAAGGGCAGCGATAGTCCTGGCATTAATTGGTAGTGCATATGCAAGGGAATGCAGGGGCTAACATTCATCTATGACATTTTCCAGGGTCCTGTAGCATAGCACTATTACCCCAAGGGTTAAATAACTCTGCCGTGGAAGTAGATGGCTTCAGCCAACCAGGCTGACAGCTTGATACTCGTAAGAACACTGAGCCCAGCTTGCATATTAAAAGAAATAAATACATTAGCTGGTAAATATGTTGGGTCTTTTTCAAGGTCCACTAACATGTTGCTGCGCACACGAGCACGGAAGCAATCTGCGGGCTTGAGAGCTGGTCAGCACTCCCTCCAGGAATCGTGACACATGCTCGTTTTTTCCTTCCTCTTCAGAATAATGCTTTATTCAGCCTCTTTTGTTTTAGTTCCACTATTTGAACTTAAAATGTGGCCCTCTGACACTGAGAATCTGGGTGAGTAGAGCCATATTAGTTGTGAAATCCCCAGCCAGTCTTATTTTTTTGGCATGAAGGTGGTTGTTACGGCATTGTTTTTATTATTCATCAAAAGGAAAGTTTTCAAAGTAAATACAGCAAATACCACATAACATAAGCTCTTTGCAACCACAGCTTCCTCTCCCTTTTTTTTCCCCCCCTACCTCCTATTTTTATAAGTAATCGGGTTGTTACTCCAAAGTCAATTTCAGGTCATCTTTCATTTGGTCAAAAGATATCCTTACTGGCAAGCTATGTTCCCATTATTCAGGAATACACATATTGTTTTACTTACAGCTGTGTGCTGTATTTTATGTTCTCATATAAATGTTATGCCTGGATTATCATAACTAGAGCAAACTGGTTTTAGGGTTTGTTGTTGTCGTTATTTTTAGGTTTTTCTCCCCCAAGCAGGCCAGAAATGTTGTTATATCTATCTTTCGGTGTATCTTTTGTAGTTCTTGAAGAGATTCAAGATTCCACGTTTCTCTGCAGTGATGTAGAGTTCCTCTCTGCTGTGTGAGTTTTGCTAGCTTGGGCAATGATGATAGCTGAGGTTTTGGAAAGATTAATGAGTAAGCAGCACTGCTACCATACCGCAAGGGGCAGTAAAGAAGATGATAGAGGAACAGATTCCAGAAATTTGTTACCTACTGCATGGAGAAAAAATAAAAAACCAACAACGAAGACCTGACTTGTTACTAGTTTCAAGGAGTGCCCTTATTTCTAGCGTGTGGGATATGGTGAATAACTGTTCTGCATTCACTTAGTCGCTACTTTCATGGTTTTGTGAACTGCTCATATAGAAGCAAATACTTATTGAGGGCCTAGTGAGGGAAGGCACTTAAGTTTGATGGGCTTCAGCACGTTCTTAAATATTTACAGAAGTGATTAACTGATTTGAAATCTTGATGCATAAGACTGCATTTTTAGCAATAAATACGTTTTTTTTAATCTTAGCACTGTATTTCATGCACATATAGAGATGTACAAAATGCAGAAGAGGCAATTTTTTTTCTTCTGTATGGATGACCAAAGACAAACAGAATTTTCTCTTTACATTTTAGGGCATCTCTGACTGTGGAAGGCTGCTGGAGGAAATTATGTCACTGAATTCGCTGTAGCCTTAATTTTTTCTTCTTTTTGCATGGCCTCCTTATACAGAAAAGCACAGTTTGCCACCTCCTTTATTTTGTAAGCATGACCACAAGCACATCTTAAGCTGCTCATAAATTAAGATATTCCCTGTGTATGCCTGCTAATTTCTAAATGACTGGAAGGCACTCAACATTAAGGGAAGTTTCCTTTTGGAGCTTTTTAAAAAGAAACTACACAGGATATTTTGAAACTGAGTTGCTGATGGTTTGCTTGGGCTTGTTTCTTTTATAAGTAGGCAGGTACAAAATGTTCATACTTGCATGACAACTGGGAGTCTTACAGGAGGCCTGATGTTTAACCAGCACCCAAGATGAAGGAATAGAGATGATACAGGAACATTAGGGTAATGTTGGGTAAATTGTTCCAAAAACACTGATCTCTCCCATTGCTTTAACCTTCACAGAATAAATCTCCTATTGAATAAGTTTTTTTTATCATTAAAACAAACAAATGAACAATACTTTAATCATTGTTGGTGAGGAAACTATGCCTTACACTTTGCAAGGCTCACAAGAAACAGTGAGCACTTCTGCTGGCAAGTAATATTCTGTCTCTTTTTATATTTTCAGGAGGAAAAAGAGGGGCTATAATTGAACGGATCCTCCAGCAGCTTCCTAGCTTGGGCTTCAGGATGAACATCAAACAAAATGGCAGAGTGACCGAAGATAACTGAAGCATGTTTGTAAGACCCTTCCTTTCCTTGGACTAATTTAGCTATGTCCTGGTCCGAAACAATTCACAAGTTGATTTTGAGACAGTAGGGGATCCCTGAGGAAAATGTTTTGCTGCTGTCCACCTTGCTCTACTCACCCTCTGCATAGCCCTGGGAATGCTAACCAACCTCTGTGCCAGCCACAGCTAGTGATGGGGGCTGTATTTAGGGAATGTTAATATCTGAACAAGCAAACCAACAGTCTGGTCCTGATTGCTAGCATCTTTATAATTTTGTTTCCTGTTGCAAGTTTGTACAGATGTAATGGTTGGTATTCCCCTTCTTTTAAATAATCATGACCATATTGGGGGGGTGGAGGGACAGACTAATTTACAGGGAGTTTGCCCGAAGATCCCCCGCCCTGCTCCTGTGGCTTAGCTTCTGTTCAAGCCTCGCTGTGTAACCCGTTGCTTTGGGTGGTGACTTCTGTTCCCAGCTATCCCGCTTCAAAAGGGGGTTTGATCCTTCACTCCATTCATCCTAAAAGAAGTGTCATTAGAGCAGCTATCAGATTTAATCACATCTTGTCTACAGATTGAAAGAACACTTAATGGTGCCCTGTAAACGCCTTGAAGAACAACAACTTCGAGAGCATGACCACAGCCTTGGTGGATCCTTCCTACATAAGTACATGCATCCTGGTTGTTGCTTCTTTCTTGTAGTCTGACAAAACTTCTTTGTGTCATGCTGATCATTTATTGCTCAATTAGTGCTGAGTTGCCATAGTGCAGATCAGCTATTGGTGTTTCTCTGAGCTGTACTGGAGCAACAGGCCAGGGTATATGAGAGCCTGGAAGGACAGTTTTGCATTCTTTTCTCACCATTATGAATTTCATTGTAGTCAGTGGACTGGGTGGTGGCTCAGTCCCTCCTAGACATCACTGAATAAGCTATGGAACAGCAAGCTGCTTTTCAGTCAGATGCTATGAATTCCTCTTGGCTCCATCCTTTGTGCCCTAGGAAACTCTCAATTTTATTTCAAGCTCTTTGCATTTAACATGTGTTTGACATATTTGGGAGTGGAGTTGGGGAGATAAATCCTTTGCTGTTATACGGCTAGCAGGAGTTGAGGAGTGTTCTGTTCAAAGCCTAGAGCTCCCCATCACACTACTTGTAGTCATCTCCAAATGGCAAGGAAAAAAAAGCTAATTGTATGCTCTCCAATTTTCTCTATTAGGAAGATCAAAGGAATTGTTGCCTTTACTGGCAAATCTCAAGGATGAATTGTGGCAGCCAGACCAGTACTGGTCTGTGTTGAACTGTAGTCACCCAGAATAAATCAGCACTAATTGCAGTCTAGGGCTGTGATTCAAAAGGGACTGCTCAAGCACCAAACAGCTACCCCGATTCTCTGACTATTACAGTCAATGGCAAAATTCCCAGTGACCTCAGAAGGCGCAGGGTCAGAGCTGAAGCTGTTCTGTTGCCTCCTTTAAAGTCAATTGTCTTGTTACCTTTCTATGGCAGAGGGAGGCGGTGGAGAGAGAAGAAAATAGGAAGAATAAAACAATATTGTAAGCTCTGTGATTCCACATTTGGTGGTGAATAACCAGCCCTGTGTGTGGGGATCCAGAGAGAAGGTGATACTTGGTCTTTCTGGTCTCTGCGGGAAGGCTGTTCCTTCTGCAGCATTCCCAGGCAATGTGGAGCTGAGCCTTCTCCTTCTTGGTCCCATTTCTTCTGTCTGGAGGTGCAAAGATACAAAGGATGATTTTTCAGAAGTTAATACCAGCTGACCCCTTTGCCTGGGTTATGGTGACAAGATGCCTAGGCCTTTCCTTCAGCTACAAGCCTTGAAGAAAATGGGGTGCTGGTTCAGGTTATGCTCCTTTCCCAGCCTCATCCCAAGCCCGTAGCAGGAGGGTCTGAAAGCAACTGCGGTTGCATCCATAAGGGAATCCTGTCACCCTGTGGCTTTCTACGGCACCAGCCAGGCTTCCTGCTTTCTGTAGGGCCAGCAAATTGTTTTAGTGTTGCTCTCACCCAAAGAAGATCCAAGATATTTTGGATTTTTCACATAGTGTGAGTCATATGCAAATCTGAGGAGCAACTTGGCCTTGAACTTGGAGCTGCTGAGTGGGTGATCAGGCCCGATGCAGCACATTCAGCATTGGAGCCTTTCTCTCTGCCTTTGCCCTGCAGAGGAGCAGGACAGACGGCTCCTTGCTGTCTTCATGTCCCTTCTTCTGCCGTCCCTCAAGAGCTTGTGGGTGCTGCCATACAGGTGACCTGGTATTGCCATTTATTAATCATGCTGAGAAATGTCAAAGGATTGGGAAAAAGTAGTTTGCCAAGCAAAGGATATCTGTTATATCAAATTATATTTTCATTTTATTCACAGAGATAACAACTTTAAAGGTAATGTGGCAATGTGGCTTTAAATGTAATCGAAATACATCTGCACTCCACTTTGATATTTTCTCTGTGAAGGAAGGGCAAGTAAGGAAATTCAAGGAAATTTGGAAGTCTGGTCAATTCAAAGACTCAAGTGATAATTTTTTGGGGAAAAAAAAAAAAGTTCTTCCCTGATAAAAAGGGAAATCACCCTTTCCTCAGGGAAAAAAAAAACAAAAAATAAGGCAAAGGTTGGGCGATGCGCTACTGCGGGCTGCCCGCGGGCCAGTTCCGTGGAGCGATCAGGAGCGTGGGTGTGATCTGAGCTGCAGCGACGGCTGCGGGGACGAGGTCGGAGCCTGAGCGGCAGGAGGTGAGAGGAGCCACCAACACAGGCCAGGTCGCTCCTTCCGCAGGGCACAGCGGTGCTGACAGGCTCGCCAGGAGACAAGTCCCGTGCGTTCGGACGCGTGACTGTGAGGAGCGGGGCCGGGAGGAGGCGCCGGCCCCGCCACCCCTCCTCATGGCGGGCCCGGCGCGAGGCGCAGGGTGCTGTTTCAAGAGGAACTACAAGCGCCCCTCGGTCAGCTGTGAGAAGTCGTGCTAAGCTCGCATCCACCACCGTCGCTCTTGACCTCCTCAGAGTGTTTTATAAACACTGGTAACCCATCCGCGCTGCCCGGACGGGGAGGGTGAGGGCAGCGATCACCCTTCCTGTCTCCATCAAGGGGCTGCTGCCCTCGGGTGCCGCGGGGCGCCGCGGCCACACGGGTGAGCGCCGCGGCCCTGGCTCGAGGGTTGAAAAGCAGCTCGGCCGTCATCGCTCTGCTCGGCGGCGGTGGGAAGTGTCTTGCAGCCAGATGCTGGGCTGGTGTCAGTCAGCGGCGCTCCGCAGACCCCTACCAGCTGCGGAGCTGCCCCCCTTTGCCGGAGCGGGAAGGGGGCTGGGGGAAGGCAGAGAGGCTGTTCCTGGTAACCTCTCCACCAACCTTCATTCGGGGTAAGTGCCTCCATATGTTAGCAAACGCTAATTAAAACCAACGGCACGGAGGACATGCAGGATGCATGCGTGTAGTGGGAGCTACCCCTGATCCTGCCCCTCTGCAGCCTTTCTCCCCTCCTGTATCCGCCTCTCGGTTGGGTTACCCTGCCGATGGATGTTTAACTCTGCTCCCTTGGCCTGAGCCATGCCCTGCGTGTAGCATTGCTCCAAAGGGCTGCCCTGCGAGCAACGGTGCCCGTCGGCCTGCGGGTGTGTTGGGAAGGGGCTCTGGAGACGCTGCTGCTTCTCCTCCAGCCTCCAGACACTTGCCATCTGCACGCGCCGAGACAGCTCGGAGCGTGGGCATTTCTCAGGGCAAAGGAATTGTGCTTAAAAGCAGCAGCCCAAACACCTGCCATGTTCTGCACGTAACAGCACACAAGCTCTGGCTTGCCCTTGGGGTGAGGAGAAGAGTTTCAGAAATGAATGTTCAAAATATCTGTTTGCAGAGTGGACTAGAATATCTCTAGGGGAGGCTGTGCATTTGGGCTGTCAGGTCAGTATTAAGAAGTGACATTTTCCAAGAGATGGATAGGATTTAGTGTGTGATTCCTACATTACCAACAGTAAGAGCTGCATGAAGTATTTTGAGGATGCAGGGATAAATATATTACATACATACATACATACATACATAATGCATTAGTTCATGGTCAATTTTTGGTGGGAAAACCTATGTGTACTGGATATATTTCCAGAGTTCATTGCATTTCACAGGAGGGTCAGTTCTCTGAAGAGTGACTCAGTGATGTGCTATCCTATACTCAAAAGCCCGGGATTTACCTTTTTTATTTATTTTTTAATCTATCATTATCAGTTTTGATAGAGCTGTCCTATGTGTCCTATTGGAAATACATCTAACAGAATTGCAGCAAATTCAAAAGACAGTTTAACAGAGGTACATGTGTCTAAATACAACGAACAGCCTATCTTTCATTCTCAGTCAAGGTTTTGTTCCTGCTGTTCTAAAGTTGGTGGCAACATTCCTGTTCAGTTCTTATGGGCCAGAGGCGAGCACAAAACACCCTTTCTCCACTCAGCCACCGCATCAAGTGGGCCTAGTATCTTTGCAGTAGTCGAAAGCATGAACAAGAAAACAGGGGTGCACTGTACAGTACCATTCCAGCGTTTGGGCTCTACAGAAAATGAGCATACCCTAATGGACTGCAGGTGAGACTGAGAAGCAACAAAGAAATGGAAAATGCATGAGAAGGCCATGGTTTTCATGTTGCTCCCCAGCATTTTCTCCACGCCTTCACTGGCCCCGAGGTGCCTAAAACATGATACTAACTTGTAAGTTTTATTCATACCTTTTATGTTACACCTTTAATGTTACTAAGATATTTGTCATGGATATGTTTATGGAGATTGCTTTTTGCTAATCCAGCTCTAGGTTGTGTCTCAGGTGACATTTATAGTGAGCAAATTAGCATGCAAGCTGAGTTATTTTTGTTGTGGTAGCTCTGCAGCAGATACAGCTTTTGTAAGCAGATGTTGCAAGCGAGGTAGATTTTTTGCATCACTCCAGATCTCTTGAGAACCGTTCAGGTAAGTAATTGGTTGAGATAAAAAGAGAAACATTGTTAACTAAGAAGTAACCCAAGACTCTCTCTCTTTAGGAACTCATTATTTTTAATATCTGTCTCTTTTTCTGGAATTTTGGCTTAAAGTACACCATAGTAATCCCTTTTCTTTAGGCTTAGCTGAAATCTATTATACTGTATGTAACTCAAGAGGCTAATTTAAATAGTAGTCAGCTAGCTTCTCTAGTTTGATATTCATAGACAAATGTCAGCTCAATTTTCAAAGTAGTTGCATGTCTTTCACAACTTCTATAGCTAATGCTTCATTTTAGAAAACATTATAAGCCTGGTCTGTAGTCCTGGCAAAACTCTTAGTATTAGGTGGCTCTTCCAGGAGCTCAAAAGTCTGTAGATGTCCACTAGATAGAGCTTTCCTACATTAGTGTATTCACCTGATGGTAGTTATTTAGCAACACTTATGTTCATTTCTGAACTCTTGCAAAATATACTGAGCTACAAATACTCCAGCCTTCTAAAAGGTTCTTTTGAGCTGTTTTCAGATACTTATATATACAGAGTGGGGGGGATACTTATATATACAGTTTTGGGCCTGTTATACACAGCCTTTCTCCTAGTGTCTGGTGGCTTGGTTCAGAAGTAGCACAGATTAGTACCCTTGGTTGGTCAATCCAACCTGGAAGTCTGTTTCATTCTACATTGTCTAATTTTTGCATCAATGCTGTTTTTTCCTGTAGTGGACAGGAGGATTCTGTTGTTGAATATGGTTTTGGTATGGTAGTTAATAATGCTGGTGCACTAGCCCTCTGCTTAGAATCCATGAAATCTGTGGGTATATTATTCCACACACTGACCTGACCATTTCCACCTGTGCCTTAATGAAAAGCACACGGTGCAGTGTCACTGTAAGGTAGGCTGGGGTCTAACAGTGGGTAAATTGTGCTGCATTCCAGTTCTGCCCAGTTGTTTATTGGTCTTGTGCTTCCAGAAGTGAAGCAGTCCAAACTGCCAATCAGCTGAAACATATGTTATTGGTTTTTGGCTATATTAGTTCTGACAGCCTGGAAAGCACTGATGTTAGCAGAGCGGAAGTGTTCACATCACAATTGCTGTCAGATCCTACAAATCTAAGCACCTCAGAATTAAAAACACGCTTAGTACCGCAATAGAAGTGATGCCAAAGTCAAACCAGTCATGAGTGCTATGTAGTCCTGGCCTGGTACTGATGGTGCTATCCGCAAAGGTCACTGCTCTCTCAGTTAACACAGAAGAAATCATCCCCACACTGGGCACTCTTTATTATGAGATGTTATACTTGCAGGAAATATTCTGTAGGCTAAACAATCTGCAAGATTCAATCTGCAAGATGAATCTGGCTATGGGAAGAGCACATGAGCAACACCACAGAGCAGCATTAGTTGGACCTCATCACCAATGCAGCATCAGCGTGGAAGTACTGATGGTCAGATACGTGCAGCATTTCCATACCACCTCTCCATAGGCTATGTGAAAGATCCCATTTGGGGATCCCATTCCTGACCGCTTCAGTAGCCGCAAAACTGGCACAAGTGATGAAGACAAGCAATTATTTCAAGCAGATGAACTAAACCTAGTCTATGGCTGAAATCTTCTTGCTGCTTCGAGAAGCGGCTGACGGAAACAGGACTACAGTATTGCTCCAGCATTGGTCAGCAATAATATTGGTGGTCAAGCGGTAATGGATTTAACCCTAAGCTTGCATCTTAGCCAGTTTCTGGGCAGATAAAAGCAGTCCTTTAAAGCTGTTCCACTGGGTTTTAAAAGGAAAAAATGAGAAGGCTTCACTAGGGAACTTGATCTCTTGTAGTGTTTATTCTCACCAACCAAGAGCAGCAATTAATATCCCCTTCAGATGGTGAGAATCTCTTTCAGATGGTGAGAATAAACAGTCTTGTAGACATGCAGAGGAAATGGAAATGACATATGAATTTTGATTAACCCACTTTCCTCAGCTTTGCTGCACAGTGCCAAAATATAGCAATATGAATCCTTCAGTTACTTGCATAGAATCTTCCCAGGCTGCTATGTTTAAGTAAAAGGAGCAGAGTTTCACATACATACCTGAGATCTGCATGATTCTTGTGAGCTGATCACCAAAAAGGTGCCTGAACTGTTGGATCTTTAGCTCTGTTGAGAGATACACCCCCTTGTTACATTCTTCCAACAAACCAAGAATATTCCTCTTCTTAAATGCAACCATAGGATGGAGAAATCTCTCATGATAACATTTATTTTGATACCTCTGACCATCCCTTTCCTTATAGCCCCAAACACTGCTTGGACTTTCCACAATGTTTCTTGCATGTTGATATAAACTTGTATGGTGAAAATCTGATGTCATCTGCAGCTGCAGAACCGTATTTCAAAGATGAAGGCACTAACCCTGTCTAGCACAATCTCTCTTGTGAAAGAGAGAATGTCATTCTGTCCAAACAGCGTCATCTGCCTAATTATTTATGTCAGTATCTACTTGCCAGGCCCACGTCGCTGGTGTAAATTGGCATTGCTCCATGGAAGTCAATGAAGATGTAATACTCATCCTTGGCAGCAGATAATTCTGACCTTCTTCCTTGGACTATGCTTTATTTTATCAACTTCCAAGTCTTCAGACATCTGGTATCATAAAAAGATTCAGCCGCGGAGATGGGGTTTCTATGAATATATTTCTCCTATAAGGAGACTGACAGTGTTCAAATCACAAAACATTTCAGAGCTGTGTGGGGAGTATGTGGGAAGAGGGAGGAACAAGGGGAGTGGGAAGGCAAGGTGTCTTATTTCCCCTCTCACCTCCTTCATCTCAAGTCCCGATGTCCTCCAGGATTTGTTTGTAGTGTTAACGCAAAGGTGCTCCAGAGGAGTGGTAAATGTGGGCCCCACATGTGTTAATGTAGCCTAGGCCAGGCAGAGGAATGCACATAATATTTCACTTGCTGGAGCATATCTCTGACAGCTTCACTTTAGGCTAAATCTCTGCTGCTGTATCCCTGCCCTCTCCCCCAGCTGCTGGCCCTGCTGCTGATTCCTCTCCCTGGGCTGTGGCATGGGCAGAGCTGACCCTTCAGTGACGCTCACAGCTCTATGCCAGGTGAAAACTATGTGTGTTTCCTTGCAAGGACTTATCTGCCTTTTTAGTGCTCTGAGTTGCCTTGCTGCAAGGCTCAAATATCAGTAGTGCAAGGGGGGTGAGGAGATGTGTGCCTGCAGCACGGCCACTTACTGCAGACGTACAGGAGGAGCGTGATGGGACTCTAATGGGGTGCAGAGGGAGCAAAATGAAATAAGACAGGAAAGTGAGATAAGCAGCTGTTCAGCAATGATACATCTTGCCTTTAACCTATGTTAAATGTTCTGTGAGTCAGAGAAAAAATCAGCATCCCTTTCCCTTCAGCCCTTATGATGTAGACAGATGGCCTCATGGATGACTAGAGGTACCAAAAATGGCATCGTGTGAAAGGTATAGCTATATATAACATGTATCACTGTCATAAAAGACAAGGAGGTTAGCCTTTCTTTTGTTCTGCAAAATATGGCCCTTGTGATCTGCAGCATATGCTACTGTACTATTGATTTACTGCCTGATAATAATGACATTTCATAACAGAACAGTTATTAAAGACTTGTTAATCTTGCTTAAGGATGATATTCTTCAAAATGTTTGAACAAAATGCTTTGTGTTTACGTTTAAGTGCAGCTTTCAATAAATTGGGTGACTAGCTGTATCAAGGTTTTAATTGCCACAACCTTGTTTTCAGAGGTGAGTAGCTCAAAACTAAGTAGGCTGCCTTGTGATATGCAAGTGTTCTCCTTAGCACAGAGTCTATGGCTCCTTTTCCATTCTTATCGGGTTTCTGAAATTTCGCTGAAGCCCTACTATGCTTCTAGTACCTCTGTCTCACCCCTTTAATTTCCCTCTCTGTCTCTCCCAATTCAAAGGCAAAGAGAACACACATTTTCTGAAGAATGTCTGACTCACAGCTAAGTGGACTTCACTGAAGTCTGTAAGGGAGCTCTTCTGTGATGGCTTAACAGCTGTCCTTGCCAATTAGCACAGAAAACATTTCTCTGCATATGGGACGTCGATAAGCCCTGTGTGCACCGAGCAATTGGGTTCTGTTATTAAACATCCACATTGTGCCACTGTATAGAGGTGTCGACCAGGCTAGAGTCCCATTGTCCAGGGTACTTTCCAGGGCATGTTCCCAGTCCAGAGCATGTATTATAAGTTATCTTCACTTGTTTGTGTTAACAGCAACAAAATATTTAACAGCATTTTCTACTTAGTTTTTTTGTGTGGTCATTATTTACTTTGCATGTGTTTAGAGGTAGTTTTTAAATGGCATTACGCTTTGAAGTACTTCACAAGAGTACACAACTCTTTCTGCTGTTCACATTTGTGAAAGCTTCTATGCAGGAGGTGCAAAACTGAGCTTTTCTATCTGTAGAGCTCTAACTGTGTGCAGAAGTGGGTCCTAACACCAAAATTCTTTGATGCGAATAGAAAGACTCCCACAGCTTAGTGTTGTAGGGCTTCTGTGGGAAAAAAAAAAAAACAACTTGCACTGGGGTCTTGACTATATATCTAATCTTCACAGTTTAACTTAGTTTAGAAATTGATTTTTAGTTCAGTAAAAGCGAATAGCCTCGTGGCTGACCTGTTCAGTTAAATCTAGTCTTATGTTTAGCCTACATTTACAGGGGTCCAGGCACAGAGGACTTCTCTTATAACTCTGTTGTTTTTAAGAATTGTAGAAACATGAATTAAAATATCTGAAAATGTTTGAAGCTCCCCCTTTGTAACATTTGAAATGGACTTTCTAGTCTTTCTTGATACGTTCACAAAGTCTTTTCATATCAGGGGCAGGTGCTTCTTAGAGAATATCAGGGAGTGTTGAGGAAAAGCAGTTGACGAAAGGCATTCAGGCCTCTGTTGTTATTGCTTGGCTCCCTTCATTTCTTAAGATGATTAAAGAGAAAGTGATCGGATTTGAGATTCCTTAGGCAGGTTTGTGTGTTTGTTTTCCCCTGGAGAGGTGAAAGACGGTAGAGGAAGGCAAAGTAACCTTATGTCTGCCAGGATATTCATGTGCAAACCATAACTGCAGAGCAGCCAGTGTGCTTTAAGTTTATACCTCTGTGCTGAAAACTCATGCTTTTCTTTAGGTAACTTGTTTGCTTGTGTCCTTAACCTGGCAGTGGGATATCACCCCTACTCCAGTCAATTTAATTACTTTGCCGTTGATCTCTATTTATTTATTTTTCAAGGTGGGGAGGAGTTGGTTCTATTAAACCAGGACAAACCATTCAGCTACAAACACAGGCTTGCTTGTGATCAAATGTTGGACCAATTTAACTCTGGGTATAGGATTTCACAGTCTCGGTTAGGCTGGAGTAGCTTTACAAACAGAGACTCTGGGTTGTCTTAAGCCTGCAGTATACAAGATTGATTTGGTCTTGTAAAAAGTGCAATAATTCTCCTTACACCATGTCTAACACTGCCGCTCTGGTGGCTTTCATTAGCTTAAGCAAAGTGGATGAATTAGACTAGGACCAGTTATGTATAGAAAAGGCCTGGAAAGGAGGAGAATTGCCAGGATGGTAAGAGACTACTAATGGAGTTAAAATGAATTTTAAGTACTTTGGATTGGGATAAAAATTGGGAAGCCCGTACTAAGTATCAGAACCTGCAGATGGGGGCAACAGCAACTCACATTGGTACATTTTATTAGTGCTCTAACTTGCCATTCATTTTACAGGGCAGTCAGAATAACCACAGGTGGCTTTTATTGCTTCTGGAAAACAGGTATGAACAGCTGTCATACTTAAGCTAGAGAATTCCTCCTGTTAGTTTGCCAATGGTGGAAATTTCCTGAGGAGAAAATTCTTCCATTGGACCTCCAGTGTCTGGAAACCAAACATGGTCTTTTTCGCTGAGTTTCTTCTCTCATCATGCCAATATTGAATCTTTTTTTTTTTTTTTTTCCCACCACAGAGTGTTTTTTGATGCTGTTGTTGATGATTGTTTTCATTTTTCGTGTTTTCTTTTATGGCTTTGAGTCAGCTGTCTTAAAAGAGGAAGATTTGACCATCTGGTTCTGGGAACAATCAGCATCTAAGAGGCATAGCTGGTTTGTACATCATTCCAGGCCTGGTTAAAATAAACAGAACCATCATCCTCAGAAAATAAGATGCACCAGATGTAAAACAAGTTCAAACTCTGTGAAGAGCGAGGGAAATTTATGCAGCACTTGAGAGAGATCTAGGGATTAAAAGAAGGGTGTTATAAATGAAATTCTAGTTTCAGTTGCTTCTGAGGCCTTATCTTGAAAGGAGGAAAAAGGAGTGGAGGAAAAAACATCAGCAAAGAACCTAAAGGGAAACAGAACCCTGAAAATTGCAGGCTCCTCATCACAAGTATCACAAGTTCTTTTTTCTCTCTTTTCCTTTTTTTTTTTTTAATTTGGAATAAGCTGGCTCTGGAGGTGGGGTGTACAAATCACTCCTCTGACAGGGTTGCAGCAAGTGCCTTCTCTGCACTGCCCGGGAATTGCCCTGTACAAGAAAGTGCAATTAGACAGAGGCGTCAGAAAGCGCCGAGCAGCCGTGCTGGCGAGGGGCTGCCCCGCTTGCAGGGTTATTGTTCCTTTGCCTATTCAAGTGAAGTGGCAGACTGTTAAAATTTAGAGTCCTCAGCCTGCTGCTGCCACTCGTTCCTGCTCCATGTGGGGATGCATTTCTGTTTCTGTGCCTTTATTATTATTACCATTAATGTCAGCATCCCTCTGACTCTCCTGTGAACCTGTGAGTTGCACGTACTTCATCCCTTTTCTCTTTATTTTTATTTTTTTTTAATGACAAACATTAACCCTTCTTTTTACCCTCTGCCTTTCCTTCCAAATAGCCTTTACCCTGCCTATGTGAGCAGCTGACAAAGAGAATAAGCAATTTCTTAGCCTTTCAGTGTTGAACTGCTTCTGTTTTTGTGAGTGGCCTTTGCACCTGTTGTGATAAGCAGAGCCCCCTTTACAGCAGTGCTGAAAAGGGGGCAATCTTTTTTTTCTTTAAAAAAAAGAAAAAAAAGACTATTCTTTCTTTTAGTGAATGCCAATAATTAAGAAAAAGGCTTGAGTCTGCAGTGGATTCTTCAGCTCTACAAAACCTAGTATTTATATAGAGTAAAATGAACAGAGAGCGAGGCACCTTTTTCCTCTGCTTGGTGAGAACTGTCTGGAGCAGGCTGGTCGCATGAGCAAGACAGGATGACCAATTCACTTAGCTAAATTTGGCTTTACCCCACCCCGCCTTCTCTGTGCTGTTTATACCTCCAAACTGTGTTTTCCTTGTGTCAACTTGCCCAATCATGTGCAGCAAAGCATACAAAACACCTTGCGCTGTCAAGAAAAATAAATCCCTGCTACTTGGCATTTTAGAAAACGTGCATTTTGATGTGCTTTTTAATACGTCCCTTCTCTCTATAATTTGGAGGCGTTGGTAGCTCTGGAGCTGTGGTGGCTGAGGCCTGGTTTGCAGGGGGCTGCGCTCGCACGTTTTAGCAGGAGCGCTTTCCCATTCACGCGTGGTGCGAGCAAGCGAGCGGCGTGCCAGCCCCACGACAAGGGACCCTGGGCATGTGTGGAGGTGTGACAAGCGCGTTCGGTGACCACCCTTTAGCACAGGTCTGGAAAAGGCTCCGTGGACACCCCCAAAAAAAAAAGCTAGTGGAAAGGCTACCCGGCTGCTAACACAATGCAAGGGAAGGCCTTGGCTGCTGTTCAAAGCTGCTCTGAGTGAGTGTTTCAATTTAATTCTAAATTAAAAGCAGCCAGTGTTGTATAGCACAGGGAAAAGATTATGTATTAATGCTTTTTCCCCCTGACATAATCCTAATGATCGCACTAAAATAAATAAAAGTTAAGCCTTCTTCCCCTCTTTCCCCCGCTGCTATATAATTCTGTGGCTAGCAGCCAGATTTTTGTAGGTGAAAAGAAGACGAAAGAGGTCCCAGACATGTAACACTGATAGGGATCATGCACTGCGGACCTCTGCTTTGACATTCTTTCTCTTCCTTCGCTGTTGACGTGCTTTGCTTCAGGACCCCATTGAGTGATAAGTAAGAAAAGAACCAGCTTAGCAAAAAGTCCGCGCAGAACTGAACTTGCCAACAGAAAGAAGCGCAGTCACCGTGAGGCGGTGACTCACTGACAGCGTTCAGTGAAACACTGCGGACCGGTCCTCCGGAAACACTGGCATTAGCTTTTGCTGGAGCAGGTGAGTGATACCTCACTCTGCCCTCACTAGAAAATGTCTTTCTTCTCAAAAGCTGGCAGTGCTAAATGATACCTTCCAGGGAACTATGCGGTCACATTTCAGTGGGCTGAAGGGAATTACCCTCTTGCGCAGAGGGGTAACAAGATCTGGCTAGAGCAAGCTGCAGCTCCGAGGCCACGAGGCTGGAGCTGGCTACGCGGGCCGGAGGGGAGCCAGCCCTTGGCACGCCTGCTTGAGGCTGCATTTCAGTGCCTGCTGAGCCCGGGTAGCCGATGGGAAGTACTGAAAACACCCACGAGGCACAAGTTCCTGCTAGGAGCGTGACATCAATTGAGATGTGGAAGTCAGGAGAGGCAAAGCCAGCAACAAGATACCACAGATGCCGGCGACTTAGGAAAGTGCGATGTGTTGGCTGAGGCAGCAAGCCTTTCTTCCACTTTATTGCTATTTCTGAACTCCTGTCTATGAGCTCAGCAGCCAATAGACACAAAGTCTCTGCCCCTTTGGTTTTGCTGTTTAATACTTGCCAAGTGTTTGACTGTACTACCTTGGCATGTGCCTACAAATTCCAGAATTGCCACGCCTCCCATCCCAAGGGACCAGCGAGCACTGGGATTTCGGAGCTTCCAAGAGCCAGCTGAAGTGCGTGCACGTGGGCTTGCTGGTGCGGTGGGAGGCAGCAAGGCTTCCTGATTTCAGAGATACCGGCTCACAACCCAAGCATCGCCTTCCTCTGGTGTCCGTTCTCCCGCGTTAGGGTACAAGAGCCCAACCAACAGATGAGTCCCTCTCTTCTTATTTTTCAGTCACCTGAAAGTCACCAGGAGGTGACAACCTTGGAAGTCACCTCCTGGCGCTGAAGCTTCCAGACTCAATCCCTTTTACTAGGAGTTGAACATACTGATTGACATCCACTTGGCCAGGCCGGGAGAGATGGTGGCACTAACTGCCAGCAGCCAGTCACAACCATAGGAAACACTGTCCCCTGCTGCCCCTTTGATGGGGATGCCAGTGTTAACTTGCCTGGCTTTCCAAGGAATTGTCCTGGACAAAGCAGGTGACGGTCATGGTTTTGCCGCAGTCTGCTGACCTCATCAGCTCCCTGCCTCCCCGGCCACCCCCAGAAGCACTTGAGGTTTCTCCGGTTTGGCGTTCTGCTGGCAGAGCGCTTGTGCAGGGGTGAGCAACGCTCATGGGTGCTCTGACAAGCCCTCGTGGTGAGTCCTCCTCTGCCAGGGCAGACTCCTTAGCTATTTAGAGGCTGGAAGACTTGCATTTCGGGCTTCAGCAATGTACAAGTTAAGAGGACCCAAACAAAGAGGGAAACAAAACACTTAAGCTGATGCTTGGGTTGTGTCCCTCCTGCTCTTCCTGCAAAGCTATAAATAGCAAGTGCAATTTAACTTCTGTTGCTATTTCACAACTTCTTTCTTCCCCTTTCTTCCTCTTTCTCTGATTTGATGTGGCAGACTCTACATAGTATTCTTTTCCATCTGTGCTTGCTCTGCCCTTTCCCCAGGATGCAGGAGATTCGTCTGAATTATTTTAATTGGCAAATGCTTTGTTCCAATAGTGGCTGTGGTAGAAATACTTCTAGCGCTAATAGCTCGGGCCAGTTCGCTGGTGTAGCTTGCTGCCAGGCACCTCTGTCTGGGGACTGACCCAGCTTGGCCATGGGCTGCATGATGTTAAACCATTCTCAGAAAAGATAGATTCATGCTCTTCCTTCCCAGAGGAGCACGGTGAGGCCCCATCTCGCCTTCTGCAGAGCTCCAGCTCTTCCTCCTCTTGTCCCCTCTGCCAATTCCTCTCTCTCCCACATTCTTTGCTCCTGCTACAAAAGCTGAGCATTCCATAGTTCACATCTACTCCATCCTCAGGGTTTCAAACGCCTCCTGCAGTCTACCTGCTTCATCCCTCTTGCCAGCCTAGCTGGCTTTATTTTTGCAGAGAGGCAGCCTGATGCCTGCGTTGGGCTGCCTCCAGCTCCACATTTTTGCTGGCTTTTCCACTCACGATGGCTGAGGTATCGCTGATGAGAGCTGGGCTCTGCGAGTACAGGCGAAGCCTCTTCCAAAAGGCAAATCAAGACCTGGCTGGTCTCCAGAGCACTCGTGCAGCACCATCCTCAGAGGCCAGGCCTCTACCGCACTGAGCTCGCAGGCCCTGGGGTGAATTCCAGTCAGCACCGGAGTTGTTAAACCCTGTGTTCGTCAGCGCTCTTCAAGCTAGATTCAAGGTGGTCCCCGGACACCAGTTAGCAGGCACAGTGGTCGGCTCCGTCGTAGGTGCTGCTGGAAGAAGGAGAGCAGCCTCCTCCTGCATGTGCCTTGTCCAAAGGGCTCCTCACACCCAGGGGAACTTCCTGGCTGGTAGCAAAGTATGAACAAACAGTGCTGTAAGAATCTGGCTCTGGGCTGAGACTCAGCTTCCCACCCATGGGCCTCCAAGCACTCATTGAAATGCTGCAGGAATGCTACCTGGACACATCTGTAAAACAGGATTATAAAACTATTTTTAACTGGAAGAAACAAGCATAGATCGTTCCAGGAAGTCACACAGGAGAGTTATGGCAGAAGTGGAGAGAGAACGTGATATTGCCTAGCTCTTGAAACTCTCCCGTAAGTTTTTATTCCCCATAAGCTTTTATTCTTTTAAATACATGTCAATAGTAATTTTTATGAATTCCTCCTGCATTTGCTGCTTGCTGGTCAAGGAGAAGTGTTGCCAGCCCTGAAGACACTAGAATCTGAATAGAAGTTTTTTCTTGGTTAAAAATGTTTTTTTTTTTTCTTTTTTTTCTGGGAGAAACTGCCTGCTAGTCCTAAATATTGAGGCCCTGAATCCCACAAAGGAAACCATGTGCAGAGCTCTGCTTAGCTGCATATATGGGGAGAGATGTCCAACTGTGCAGTTCCCTTTGTAGGATCTGGACCTTAAAATAGAAACCCTATCCTAGAAAATTTAACGATCATAAGACCGTGGTACATAGTTAGAAAATCCAGCAAGTTTCCCTTCAGCTTGAAACAAGAAGATATCACATAAAACACAGTGTTTTTTGCAACTTATTCTAGAACAAGAAAGTGAGGGCCAAATGGATACAAAACAGAAAAACCCCTGTATCACATATGAGGCTATTCTTGGTGTGTCTGTGGATTGACTGTTCTGGTTTCCGTCATGCAGAACTATGTGCATTTGATTAAAACTCAGCAAGCATTTACACACAGATTCCCACAGGGATATTTTTGAAGCTAGTGGGTCTCACTAGCTATCAAGTGAAATATGATGTAACTGGGACCCTACAGGCCTGGGGTTAGTGTCCAAATAGTGCCCATGGTAGCATTAGGGAAGCATGGGAAGCCAGACACTTATGCTGCGAAGGGAGAAAAGGCAGACACTTATTCTACCAATACCGAAATGGACACATGGAAGCAGATTTAGTTTGATGGGGTAGGGAGAATAAAATTGTGTCCCTTCCTTCCTACCCTCCTTATCTTTAATTTAAGGCTGATGGATTGATTAGCATTTGTTATGGTAAGTCCATATGTGTACAGATCCAGTGGTAGGATTAGGTTCCTCCTCCTTTGTTATTTGAAGTCAATCGCAGTTCATTAAATCTCTCTCATCAGTCCCACCACCTGCTCCTCTTCCTTCTCTGACCCGAAGTCACATGCCCATTTACCCTCTTCCCTTTGTTTTCTGTTTGTTTCTCTTTTAATTACATTTCTTGATCTTTTCCCCACCAATTATTTTGAGGAGAGAATTGGTCAGAAAACATCAATGCAAATGAAATTGTGGTTATGAATAGAAACAAGGAAATGCTCAGAGTATCTTTGTTTTTAATTTTCTGAACAGCTCTGGACCTGCACTTGAAATCCCAGCCTATCCTTCCCTTTGGCTTGAAATATGGACTCCACAGACTGTTGAAAGTGCAGGAACAGAGTCCATCTTTACTCGCCTCTGGTGAAGCTCCGATGAAGGATTTAACAGGCTCCTTCAATGCTCAGTGGAAGTTTTCAGCTTCCTCTGTAATCCTGACAGATCTTATCCTCAGCAGTGTCAGGTCTTGGCTGCATATAGGTGAAAAATCCAGGGCCTGCCGCAAGGTGAATGTGATTAAGAGCCAACTCTTCATTGCCTTTGGGGTGCAGCTGGGCAGTTGGATCACGGGAAAGGCCTTTGCTGGCTAGCTTTCCTTCCAAGTCATAGCTGAATTAAACAACCAGATAGCTTTAATCAACAGGATTTGCGATCTATGGAGAGATAGACGTGAATTATGGCGGCTCCTTGGGACCCGAGCCGGGCTGCAGGTCGCCCGGTGAGGGTCTAGCAGCTTGTGCGGCGCCGCTGCCGGGCCCGGGGCGCAGGTGTGGGTAGCAGCAGCCAGAGGAAGGAGCAGTAACACATTTGAGCTGACCCAGTCTGCTCATCTGACCAGACCCCCCTGCCTTTCTAGGAAAGCAATGTTAAAAAACATGCTTTTTCCCTTGAGTAAGGAAGCAAGTCCTGATCTCGCTTTACAGAGCACCCTCCAGCGTGTTTGTGTTGGGGGAGCAACAGAGAACGCAGAGCAGGCAGAGGAGAAGGTGCTTTTTCTGCTTTCAGTAGATGAGCCTCAGAACAGCCTGAGACCAAGTTCTGAAGTTTAACCAGCTGTTTGGCAGGCCTGGACTCATCCCTTTATTTTTTTCCCCTGGGTCACTGCAAATCCTCTTTCTCACACCCATCTCCTTGCTTTACAAATGTGCGTGCTGTGTACTTGCAACAGAAAAACACATGCGCATGGGTTTAGATGTTGTTTAATCCCCAAATGGAAAAATAATTGCAGAAGCCAGGTGACAATTTTAAAGCTGTATGCCAGTTCTCTGCGGTCAAGATATAAAGGAGTCAATATGTTCATGTTCACAGGTGCGCGTGGGCAAGTAAAACTAGTGTCTATTAACAACCCATTTCCTTGCCTCTAAAGTGCCTCAGTTTGTTGAAGTGCAGTAACACACCCATGCGACCCCATGCTGGGTCAGTGTAGTTTATTTATCTGTTTTTTTTTTTTAATCACATTTCACTTAAAAATAAAAATTAAAGCAACAACAAATCAAAAACAAAAACAAACAACAGAAAAAGAGTGGATCTTGCATTTTGGCTCCAACATGTAGGTTAATTTTATCCGAGGTAGTTCAGATGCTGACAGAGCTTAAACTAGGTAGGGTGGAGAGTAATCAGGTGACTCTTAAGTGCCCAAAAGCCCAATGATTGAATTCATTTTGGATAAGCAGTCGTCGGCCTGCGGAGCTGAATTTCACTGAAACCTCATAGACTTCCACAGGGGCTGGGGAATCCAGGAGAGGGTGGGTTTTGCCTGCTGCGTCCTGTGGGACCGGCTTTCTCCTGGCATTTCCGTGCTCTTGATTTCGTCTCCACGGGAGGACTGGCAGCAGCGCGGCGAACAAGGGGCCCAAACCTGCGCGCGCTCCTTCCGGAGGCGAGGGCGGGAGAGGAAAGCGCAGCTCTGACAGCCCCTTTCCCCACACTGACCCAAATGTCAAGACTGGCAAACTAGAAAGCGAATGGTAGACTGGTCTGGCTTATTTTTCCAAGCAGCTCCTGGGCGAACTGTTGAGCAAGGCGAAAGCGAGCCCAGCTGTGCTGGGAAGCCGAGTCCCAAAAGGAGCATCCCCTTCCCCAGGCTGACCCCCAAATTGCTCTGCACTTTGCGTGCACAAAGGACTTTGTCTCCGCTCGTGGCTTTTGGCTTGGTGGCACGCCAAGTCACTGCCATAGCCGAGCTCCCCGAAAGCCAGCGCCTGTGCTCCCGCAGGGCCCTGGCCAGGCTGAATGCTTCCCAGCCGAAGATGAGGTGCAGGTTTGCAGTATCGAGCTTTCCATACGAGGCTACTTACTTAGCAGGCTTTAATCTGAAGGGCTGTTTGTTTGCAGCTCTTATTTGTGTCCCTTATTCCTAAGACGGTAGGAGGGCTTCCTCAGGGGACCAAGAGGTAGTAAAATATTAAAGGACCGTGCATCAAATGACCAGAGAGTCTCTGTGGCGGCTGTGCTCAGAGCCACGCTGCAGTCCCTGCTGGGGGCAAAATGGGCAAACAGCTTCATTCAGCTGCAGAGGCTTTGAAGCAGCAGAGGCTGCCATGGCAGAGAAGCTACGGAGGCTTCTAGGGCTGATGGCTTTTTTCCAGGGCTTCACAAGGGCCCAAACTTCCTCTGTGTTATAGTTCTAGGAAAAGGACGACTGCAATGGTTCCAAAATATTTCCGTGTCAAATGGGTATAAATCTAAAGTTCAGATCCAAATATCCACCTGTCCCTTTTCCCTGCTGTCTTGAGAAACCTTGGGTGAGCACCAGTGCGTTTCAGCAGGTGTCATGGTGCAAACACATCTGGGACAAGTCTATGTGTAGGCCTAGATCTGAATCAAAACTTGAAGTACTTCTTTTATGACGGATCAGCCCCAAACTGCACTTTGCAATGTTCTCACACAGCAATAACCTTCTGTTTCTGATGCAGAGTGGTGCGCTTTGGCTCAGGCTCCTCTCTAGCTCGAGCGGAACACAAACCAGCCCTGTGAACACGTGAATGTTGGTTCAGGAGGAAAGGCGAACGCGCGTAGCCTGTAAGGCACAGGCATGTGAGCGTTTTGCACGTGTGCCGGGCTGAAGGAAGCATATGACTGTGGCACATTCTGCAGGTAACGTAAAAAAGATTTGGGCAATCCCCCTCATCTGAAATATATCTTTTTTTTTTTTAAGTGAGTCATGAATTCTCAAAAAAAATTTCCCCTTCGAGCCTTTAATCAGCCTCAGGAAACCATACTAAGATATAAACTGGCAAAAAGAAGTAGTACATCTTTCAGTCCCTGACAAAACACAAACTCCTACTTCTTTCCATTCCTGGACAAATCTAACTGTAGCAACAGTGTTCTTGCAGTTTCTTTAAATCCTAGGTTAAGGCTTCAACGTGAAAAATAAATGTAAAGTATTAAAAAGATTTTTTTTTCACAATTAATTCTATCAAGTTCCCGAATGGGGAATACAGAAGGAAAAAATTACTTCTGTAGCAGTAGGAGTCCAATCCTTCCTGCTTTGGGTGCTGGAGAAGAGGTATCGAACATAATGTGATTATTCAAGTGCATAAAGGTTGTTGGATCAGGCCCTATCTTTGTAAAATATTTAATTACATATGATCAGACTCATGTCAGCTATGAAGAAGCAATAAAAATACTAAAATGTGTCAGTGAGCAGTATTAGTAAGTGTAGTGATATAAATCCATTAAGCTTTTATGTATATCTCATGCACAGAAGTCAGCAAGTCTACGCTGGTGATCGTTTGCAAGCAGTGCCCCGGCATCGCAGTGCACATTCGAGCAAATTATTATGTCTGGTTTGCCACTTAGCACGCAGATTCCGCTGTGTGATGCATTACTCCGCTCCTGGGTGGGGAATAGGAGCCACAGGCCTCTCCACCGCTCCTTTCTGTAGTAGCTTTTCAGACATCGCCTTCCTCGCTGAGAAGGTGAAGGTTTTATTGCTTTACTTTGATTGAGAAGCATCAGCCAGATGCACAAGGGGTCCTGCTGCTAAAAATACAACCAAGGCGATGCACTTGAGCTTGACCAGAGAGCGAAAATTGTGACAAAAGAGAAGCAGGTCATGGGCTTCACGATGCCTTTGCCCAGGAGCAGCTCGCCCGCAATGCTTAGCGGGAGGTTAAAGGCAGAGTTTTGCTGCTGGGTGCTGGGGAAGCTGAGGACTAGGAAGGTGTGGGGTTCAGCCCTCTTGGGACTGGCAGCCCAAGGCGACAGCAGGAGCCGGGCTGCGAGAGGCAGGGAGGGCGGCCTCGTCCCCAGGCGCCGGGGAGCATCAGGGCTCTCGAGGGGGTTGCATCAGTGGCTGCTGCGGCGCTTCGCAGCATTGCATCAGTTGTGGCAACTCTTACCTGCCTTGTTTGCTAATGACGGGCTCCGTGGGCAAAGGTGAGGCAACCTGCGATGGCAAGCAAGAACGCAGATAGGAAATACCCTGAAATAACTTGGAGCTAATGTAAACTGTGGGGAAAGAGGGTGACAAGACATGGGATTACTCCTTGGCGCGTCCTTAGGCGGCTCTGCCGGTGTGGCTGGGGTGGAGTGGGTGTGGAGCACATCGTGGTTTGACACCACATCTATAAATGCTGAGCGATCAGGAGCAGGTAACTAGAGTAGCCCTTCCTGCATTTGAACGGCTGTCTTGCACAGAAGTCAGGCTAGCAATCACAGAGCATGATTGCATTGCATTTCCATACCAGATTGAGCTTGCCCTGCTCTTCCATACAGTATGCTTAGGCTCTCAGCAATTACTCTAAAGCAAAATATGATTTTCTATGCATGTATGCACAAACATGTTGCAGTTCAGGTTCTTTGCTCGAGTCTCTGTTCAGCACACCGTGCCGGCCTTCAGTCTCTTTGCTGATATTTCTGTTTTCCTTTTTTTCTTTCATTTCTTGTTCCTTTTTTTTTTTTTTTTTTTCTTTAGCTGAGTGACTGTAATCTGTGCCTAGTACATGCTGTAAATAACATAGATTATATTTGCTGGACAGCAGGGAGCAGGACTCAAGGGGCATTTCGAGAATCAGCCAAAGTGCAGTGCTGGTTGGCCTTGCAGCTCTTAGGTTGCATCTCCTCCTTCTCCCCATTCCCTTCCCCCTATGTTTTCCTGATGGCTGCTTTTAGATGGATTTTTATCATGGGGGGAAAAGCACTGATGCAAAGTGGATGACAGCAGATGTGTTCCCTTAACAGGGTCTTTCACTAAATGGCTCTGCTAATCATTATGTTTTGCTCCGTAGGACTTTTTATTCATTTAGCAGGTTTATTTCCAGATTACATATTTGTTTTTATACTGTTTCCTCATAAATACAGGCACTGCAGAAAGAGCAGGCCCCACCATATTTCATGCAGTATTTGTTTATAGTAAGTGGGCCTCACTGAACCTGCATATACAATAAATACCCTTTCAGGATTCCTAGGCAGGAGTGGAGGGAACAGATGGCAAAACAGACCCAGGATTCCCGTTTACAAGGGGATCTTCAAATAACACAGGAGGAATGATAGCCATTAAAAAGCCTGCCTTTCAGTGCCTTTATTTTTGGCCATTAAAATTAGATGCATTAGTCTCTTTTTATTAGGGTTTTTGGTTTTTACTCCCCTTTCACATTCAATAGCACACCCCCAAGGACTTGAAGTAAATCAAGGTGCAGAAAGCTCCCTTGTCAGCTTCATCTGTTTCATCCACCTCTCCTCCCCAGCCTTCGGTGGTAAGTTAGAAATTAGAGCTAACTAGATAAGAATCAAACAAATGTCTCAGATCCCGGATCTTTGAGAGATGCTTGAAAGGGGAATGTGGATCCAGGAGCAGATTTTGCAAGCATCTGCTAAAGCTCAAACCCAGCTTGTAGGGCTGTGCCTTACCGGCACATGAAGCCTCGGAGAAGCATTTTGTACTGGGAGGATCTTCCTCGTGCTTTACTGAAGGACATTAATTTGTATGCTGTTTGTTTTTAAGCATTGAGAACAGGATTAAGGAGGGGCTGGTCTCATATTTTGTGCTCTGAAACCGCTTGTGTTTGTGTGCGGCAAGTGAAGAAAGAAATATGAGTGAGACAGTTGCAGGCTGGAATACGTCTATAGAGCAGGAGCCTTCGCTGTCACAGGCTTTAAACCATCCCAGCTACCTGAGAGCATCCTAGCCCATACCTGCAGCGACAGACCACTGCTTGCTGGGCTCAGTTCTCCTCCCAGCTGGATTTGGAGCTGCTCTCTTTGCAGAGAAGGTGCCTCGGGGGTGATAGTCCTGGGCAGGTGTTTTGAGGGACCGCCAGGACCCCGACAGGTCCCTGTGTCTCAGGCATCCCCTGGGGCAGAGAGAGGGAATCGTCGGAGTAGGTGCACCTGGTGGGCTGTGATCAGGGCCGGCTCCGTCTGTGCATGGCTCGCTTGGCCGGGGAGGCAGAGGGGTGGCCAGCCCGGCGTGCCGCCGCCACCCAAACCACCCGTGCGGAGCACGGCAAAGCGGAGCACGGCAAAGGTCTTGTTCTGGCAAAAGTCTTTGAAATCTTCACTTGTGATAAGAAAACATCTCGAGGAAGCCAACAGACGAAGGAGAAGGTGAATGGCTGTCAGGCTGAGGCAGCACATTAGGAGCTAGCTGGGGTATTTTCATCCTGCCGTGCAGGCTCGCACTCGGGTGGCCAGGGTCTCCTACAAGTCATACACAAAAGTAAAGCTGAGGGCACTGGAAGAGACTGCAACGGCTGGAAGAGAAACCAGCTCCCAAATAAGCAAGAGCCCTGGCATGAAGCCTCACAAAAGTCCTCAGGCTAGGTGGCTACGGAGACGTCGGGTTCTTGTTTCAAACCTGAGCGGATTTGGCATTGGGGAATAACAGAACAGGAGAGCTGAGTTTGGGTAAACAGTGGTTGTCATTTTTGTTGCTATTATGGGAAAAAAGCATAGCTTAAGTAGGCTAGGACCTATCGGAGTATTATTTGGGGAAGTACTGTATGCAGGGAGAAGGCCATCAAAGTTGCAATATTTATGTAAGCAGAGAGCATCTTTGCCAGATGAATCCACCAGCAAGGCGCTCTCTGCAATGTAGACGTGCTTTGTTTGCCTGTCCTGTGATCCTCTTTCTCAGTAAGTGAACAGCCGTGTACCCAGAGATGTCAGATCACTCTTTTGATAGCGGGAAGGCTATTTCTTCTTCAGATTGCATCAGCCAGGTGCTTTGCAGCCAGGGATTTTCCCTCAAAACCTCAAATCTTGTTCCAGCTAAACATAGCCACCAGCCTCTTAGCTGCTGCTGCTTTTCTTCTTTTTTTTTTTTCCTTCGTGTTTTATTTTGAAGGGAAGAAGAGGGATAGGTGATGAGAACGCGAACTGTCCATATTAAACTATTAAATTCCTGGATTCTGACTAGCCCCCTTGTAGGTGTGATCTCATTTTTGAAGCGAAGTGCAGCAGTTGCTGATGTGGTTGCTGGGATATAATACGTGCTGCTTTGCAAGGACAAAAACACAGGCATGAAAGAAGTCAAGGTAAGAAGCTGCGCTGTTTTGTCTTCCCTCGCCGGGCCCAGAGGTGCTGCAGCCTCCGAATGAGAGAGGTGTCATGACTATCACTCTGCCGCAGGAGCCCCATGCACAGAGCTGGCCCCGGGGACGGCCCAAGTCCCTCGCTTCCCTGGGAAGAAAACCAAAAATTGAGAAATATGTCCTTACCCCTAAATCATTCCAAGGCCCTTTGTTCTCCCCCCGTCAGCAACACTAAGGCTCAGCTCACTGGGAGTCTCCCCGTGCCAAGGTTGATTCTCCCCTTCCTCCTGCCTGGGCGGCAGCAGTTGGCCCAGGAACCCAATAAGACCATGCAGGACAGAAGCCAGTCCTGAATTTTGCTCTGAACGTGCCTGCCTATGAGGTTCTTCTAAATGCACATGAATATTAGTGTATCAGCATCATTATCCTTATGCAAACCAGTATATTTTTTGCTTCCTGGACCATTTGAATTTATTTCAGTGAGTTATCAACCTGCTCTGGGCTGGTGCAGTAGCAGTTCACCTCAGTGGGATTTACGAGGGCAGTTATGGTGTGAGGTGGGCAAGGTATGAATAGATTCATGAAAGTCTCTGAAGGATAAGGAAATGTTTTTTTGCAGCCTGCTGTTACCTGATCTAGTCAATTTGACATGGCCCCTCATCATTGCAGATCTGAGCAATCTCCGTATTTAAAAACAGAAATAACAACAAACCTCTTCCTTTTTCTTCCTTCTCATTTCACAAGAAAAATATTTTGATTAGTTTGAAGGTTAGAATATTTTTTATGTGTCTATTTAGATAAGTGAATGAATGAGTATGTGTACATGAGAGAGAGAGAAAGAATCAGAAGTTGCTTAAAATTAATTTGAAGAAATGCTTCCTTACCTATGCTTCCTTCATTTGAGGCCAAATTCTATCATTACTTCCATGAGTTTAAATATGCAGCGTTTCCACTGGCTTCCATAAAGCTTGCACCTTCCATCTAGAAGCCCAAGCCTGTAGCTATTGCTTGTACTAAGAAAAAGCTTTTTTTTTTTTTAAGTGTAAAAAATCCTCCATCAGAAAGTCGAGGCAAACCATTCCAGTTGCCAGGCCTTCGCCACCCCTGCCCACCAGCTGAGCAGAAAATGGGCTGCACTGCGGTTTGCTGCGAGATGCTGCGTCCACCTGCAGCAGCCTGTCCTTGCGCCAAGGACCTTCTGAACCGTCTACTCTGCGGAAAGGGAAACTTTGCGTCACGAGGATTAGAGCGCGCTGGCTGTTGCCATGAAGTCTGCTTATTCTGAAGGCTTAAAGCCTTATATATAAGGCAAGTTAGTATTAAATTGACTACTGTACCTTTCATTAGATCTGTTATCCACCTAGAGGCTATTTTCACTTTGAAGTGGCATTTGTTCCATAATACGTAATGTCTCAAAATGCTGTTAATTAAAGTTTCATCTGTTTAGAGGATTTTCTTTTTCTTCTTCTCCCCTCTTTTTTCCTTTTCTATTCAGAAGCTCGTAATTAGTCCAATAATGTGGAGACATTGTTAGTGCAGCTCATTAAATTTGGCAATGCTCACTTGGACCTTTGAGTGCCGGGAATGTCAAATTGACCTGAAATGCAAGGATTCCATCTGTCGGGAATTACTGATGAATTGGGAATTAAATATAAATATATATATTTAACTCATTACTCATTACTTGTGCTGGATTGACAGTCCTGCAAGCACTATCATTTTATGTTCATCTACGGAATAATAGAGGTTCCCCTGGGCTGCAATCCTCATACGGAGTGACTAGCAGCACGGATGAGAGGAAAATCAGATTCAGCAGGGATTTAGTCCTTGTTCACTCGGTAGAATATACTGATGAGAGTGTCAGTTTGGGCCAGGGAAGCGAGTGTCTGGACTAAGAGGGACAACGGATGTCGTGCAGGTACCCAGAGAGCCCTGACATGGATCTGGCAGCAGCAGAAAGCAGCTGTTACTGCCTAGAGTTCCACCAGCAGCCTAGAAATGGGTTTCTGTCCCATTTCCCAGCCACGCTTGGTCATGGAGGGGGGAACTGGTGTCAGCGCTTCCCACTCCTTCCTCCTATAGCACGGTTTGGGAAGGGACCTGAAGCCCCACACCTAGTGGTGGGGAGGGCAGAGGTTGTGATCCCTCATGTTTGTGGGGGGAAGTTGAACGCGGGGTACCCGATGAAGAGGAGATGAGGGGTCAGAGGCGCAGGATCGCAGGGTCCTCTCTCGTGGCGCGGTTGGGATCTCTGTGCTAGGCCCCCGTCCGGGACCCTCAGCAGCCCCTGGGCCTCAGCGCTGGGGAGCAGGAGCTCTGAACACGAGCGGCTCTTGGCCTGAGGCCCCTCTCTTCTCCTGCCTGCCCTTCGGGCAGGGGCAGGGCCACCCACCCCTCAAAATAAGGAGGTTCAGCAACTTAGATTCGCAGTATCGCAAGTAGCTTATGATGGCAAGAGAAGTCTGAGGAAAACGAAAGAAATCAAACAGGAAAGGGAGAGAGAGAAACAAATAAGAAGCCAAGTGGAAAGCCAGTCCAGGCTGCTTCTGCGCCGGCCTGAATCAGATGGGTTGTTTAAAGCCCGAGTGTCTACAAAACCACCAAACTCCAGGATCCCTCTAAAATGTTCTCTGCCCGGATGGTGTGCCCTTTCCAGATTTTTTTTTTTTCAGATGTTGTCATTTAAACCATCAGCTAATCTTCCTTGCTTAGAAAAAAAAAAAGACCTCTGAACAACCTGACCCCTTAAATAAAAGGCTCCAACATTTACCAAAAGCTGCATTTAAATCCTCCTTCAGACATTTGCTGTTGCATCAAAGACTACCAGCTCTCAGAGCCTAGATCCACCTTCAGAACCAGGAATTACTGGATCAACACCTGGGGAGGCACAACAGAACAGATGAAATGACTAAATATTTAACAGTAAAGATCTTTCACACATTTTCAGCTTAATGTTCCTGGCCAAGGAGAGTTGAATGTTTCACATCAGGTTAGCAGGATATTGCAATATTTTGGCTGCTTATCTGAAGTGGAATGAATGGAACTGCCAAAGCTTTTGAAGTTCACTCATGAGATAATATTTTATTAATTTTCTGAGCTGAAGGCACTTTAACATCTCCTATGAGTCTTCTGAATAGTAAATGCATACAGGTCTGTAGGCAGGATTGTTTCCACATCCTCTTATTCGCTGTTTAAAACCATATGCTTCCCATGAATTGAGAAAAATCTCCTTCTTGGTTTTCTTCAGAACTAGCTTCCCTCCAGTAAATTAGAAATTATATCAATATCCTAACTGCGCCCCTTAAATTCAAAGCAGGGGTTATGTAAGCACAAGGGAAGCTGCAGTCTGTTTCCCTTGTCCACCTGTCTCCTGGAGAAGAAAATGCAGAAAATGCGGAATGAGCTAATGTGCTTTAACTCCAGCTGCAAGAATCATTTTAATTTATGAAAGAACCCAGTCTTTTAGTCCTTGTCCAAGGCACACTAGCATTCACCTGGAGTCGGGCAGGCAGAATAAAGCAGATGAGGAAGGCGCGAGAGCTGCCCGCTGCTGGCAGAGACCCCCAGCACCCGTGCAATGACCGTGGATGCAGCCAGCCCAGGCAGGGAAGGTGGTGTGTCTTCCTCAGCCAAGGTCTTTATGAAGTTCCTTATCCCACAGCCACGGATGAGTGAGAACAGGAGACCCTGGGAGAGCATGAATCAGCCAGAAAAATACTTGCCTTGCTCGCCTTATGCATGCTATGCTCGCCCGCATTTGCAGGGCAGAGCTGCTTGCAAGGGCTTCTACAGAAAAAGGGGTAGGCAGTTCCTCGATCTTATGTCTGGTATTTTATAAATAGGGTTAGATGACAAGGAAAAGTGAAAAGAATACTGAAAAAGGAATAAAATTACAGTCTTTGACCAAAAATATCCCAGTTACATTGTTTTTTTTCCTTAAAAAACATTGCTTTTTCTACATTAAGCTTGTCATAACCGGATGATTATAGTAACACCGTGAAAAGAGCCAGCCAGGATATGACACTTCTGCTTTCAAAATAGCTCTTCCTAAAACAAACCTTTCCCTCACAGACTGCTACTATGATACTTATGGGAAAATGTGAACAGACCACTCATTCTCCTATCTTTCCTTGGAGACTGAGGAACTTTCCATCGGGTTATCTACTCCATACTCCTGTCACTCAGACTGCTAGGCTGAAACCACAGAAAAATAGTGGTAGTGTAATTCAATAAGTTTAACAAATTTGCCTTAATGACACGTTGGAAGCCTTGCAGTTTAATTGGATTTACTCTCTGCCCACAGTGAATAAACACATATAGCTGCCATTTGCATAAGAGCCTGGCTCTTTGCGGAGAATCTGTAACGCTAAGGCTGAAATGGACCCTTTTGCAGGAGATGAAGCCTATGGACTTGAGCACTCAGCATCTCAAGCACTCGTGTCCTGAGATTGCCACCAAATGAGACTGCATGAGCGTGGCTATCTCTGTGCAATTAGGGTTTTGCAGCCGCAGTGTTGCCCACACCGCACCTCACTGCATTACTAATCCTTCCTCCCGTGCCAGATTGAGCTGCTCCCCCTCAGATCCGCCAGCTCATCTGCTTGCACGCTCACTCCCTAGATCCACAACAAGCAGAATAAGCTGAGCTGGAAAACCCTCAAGCCGGCCAGGAGCCACAAGCTCTTGCGCCAGCGCGGCTGCAGCTGGGAGGAGGCTGCCGCAGCCAAGGCAGCGAGTGCACGGGGGCTCGTGCAGGCTCACTGTGTGGAGGGGAACATCAGGCAAAAAATGAGCTGCATGGCTGGTGTAGCTGAAATGTTTAGGTCCTTAATATGTTCTTTTTATAAATTTGCAGATGCTTCGCCCCATCACGGTGTTTCACTTCTAGCTGCATTCCCACATGCACTGCACGGATGTTGTGTTTAAACAATAAGAAAGTGTCCCTATCTTTTAGCAGACACCCCAGCACAGAACAGAAAATCATGCTCTGTTGTGTCCCGATGATACAGGTTGTTCAAACAAAACCAGCAAAGAGCAGCAGGTGATCAGGATGTAATGGTGTTTACTGCATCTTCTGGTAAGAGCGTTTAGTGAGTCACAGAGATTGCTACTCCAGCTACTCCCGTTGTGACATCCCTTTCAGAGTACACAAAGACCATTTTCCAATTTTCCCTTGCTGTCTTGGTAGGTGATTTCTTGCTTCACTGCTTGTCATATCATTGCAAAATGGAATGTATCACCATTGTATGTTTGCCACATTTACGTTGTCCTAGTAGAAGCTGGACAGCTTCATTGCTAGCAACAGGCCTAACACAGAAACCAACTGGGCATGTTGTGACGTGGAGCTTCGTGAAAGCAAGGGTAAGATAGACCTGCAAGCAGAAACTATTTTATTAATAGCACAGAAGAGGTTTTTACTTGGGTTAGCCTGGCTTTATCCTCACTGAGACATCCACTAAGACTTTTAATCAGGAAATAAATCTGAGCATCTCTGAACTGGGGAAGTTCAGGTTTCTGGTCACTCCCTAAGGATTGTGTCCATTGTAATTTATATTGTAAAATCCACGGGAACAGAGAGCACTTGTGCAGAACATTCTGAACAGGACACTTGCAATTGGGGGTGTATTGGCAAGCTCCCGTATCTGATGAGATGATATGGATTTGCATTCTCATGCGTGCCTTGTCTTATCGGGGCAGGAGAGGACATTCCTTTGTTCTCTTCAGATACTAGGAAAACACGTCTTATTTTCCAGTGGATGTCCTGAATATATGTATATGTATTGTGGAGGGAAGTATTCACCCCCACCAAGGCTTTTGCTTGCTCTTTTAGCGAGGTTACTGATGTGCAGCCAGGCTACAGCGTTCGTCTCTGTGTTCAGCACCCGGGCACCTTCCTCTGCCACTCACTCCTCCTCGTTGTGCCTGGATGTGCCAAAGCTTTTTGGCACCTCATCCTCTGGGAGGATGGCAGCGCGTCCCTCTGCGGCCCTTCATGCTCTGGATGGCCTGAAGAGTAGAAGTCAAGCTAATCCCAGGCTAAAACCAAGCAAGGATGCCGGGAATGCCACGCAGCCTGTGGCGGGGAGATAGTTAACGTCCTCCCGCTCTGCGGAACGAGATATTGCAGCTGCCTATCCAGCGTGCCAAAGTGAAAGGGGATCCAGCCCTCAGGGAAATGTGTCTGGAGTTACTTAATCCCAAAAGGATTATAAAAAGAGTATGCTCGAGGGAATCTCTCAAGCCCTCTCGACGTTAAAGAAAAACAACCCCAAACCCCCAAACCAACAACCCCTTCCCCTCGATGGTTTGCAGCAATGGATACCTCTGAACTTTCACCGAGAAACGCTGGCGGGGCAGGGGAAGGCAGCAGAAGTGCTCTCAGCGCCCTCCTCCTCCGCCTGCCAGCCACCCTGCGCGCAGCCCGCGCGGCTCTCCTGGAAATCCTGTTCTCCTTCGGTTTCCATGGAGCTGTCATTTCCTGGTCCTCCTCCCACTCCTTCAGCACGTCCTTTGGACCTTCTCATTGCCCTCCAGAATGGGTTTCATAGCACTGAGTCTTTCATTGCTTTCTCTTCTTCCTTTATGTCTTATCTCTGGTTAATCTCATCTTTACCACCCATTTTGCCTCCTCATCTATTAGAATCCTCATATTTAGAATGTGAGCTCTTTGGGATAGGGTCTATCTTTTTATTTTGTCCTTTTACAGTACCTCCATGAACCTCCAGGAACACGAAATCACAGACTAGACTTGAGTCATGGACCAGAATAAAAATTTTAAAAACAGCTAATCTAAAAGGTTGCAAAAAAAATACTTGGCCAGCACAGGGGTATCGAGCAAGCCCAGCAGTTCACTCCATTACAAGAGAGCCCTTGCCTCCCAGACAGCAGATACCCATTTTTTTCCAGCAGTGAGGAGGAAGAAGAGGTCTTAATGCTGTCGTCAGTGGCATCAAGAAGTCTCCATTGTGTGGGATAGCAGCATGGTGACAGTGTTGTTCGACTGCTACCGTGCCCAGCAAAACGAGCTTCAGCTAAGCAAAGGATGGTTTTGAGCTTCAGAAGCTGGGAGTGAGAGGTGGTTGACCATTTATTTTTTTTCTACTTTCTTCTTGAAGCGTTCCTAGGAGGTACTAAATGTAGTGCCAGAGAAAATCAGCCTGCGTGCCTTGACTTCCACACATTTTCTTGGTCAGCGTGTTCTGGTCTGCTGCTTTTTCTTACATCCATTGGGAACTCCATTGATTTCCCTGCTGCTCCCAAACTGATACAAAGTCCTGTCTGCTTTACCAGATCCTGTCCAGAAGACAATGCTTTATTTTATTTTGTTTCGTTTTGTTTCAGAAGCTTCCGTCTTCCATCTCTTCTTGTGACTAGTAAAAAGCTAAGAAATAGTTTTAAGTGGGCATATTCACGTAACCACTCATCTCTGACAGCCGCCTTTGACCCCCAGCCTGCATGCCCTCGTTTTGGCGTTTGGCTTGTTGGTTTCCCAATGGTGTAACTGGGGATGCCGAAGGGCTCCCGGGCCTTCACGGTGGCCTGTCACAGTGAGCAGGTTTCTTCCTCTCCCCGCGCTTGCCTGGTGACCCCAAGCACCGTCACGCCGGGTGTCCTCCTGCCTTGCCTGAGATTTACATGCAGCTGAACACAGGTGGTAACGTGACTTTATGGCCCCCTCCGCTGCTTCCCAGACATTCAATTGCTACTTGTTTCCCAAAGAAAGACAAACGATAGATTGATCGATCGATTGACCGATCTATCAGTTAGCAAGGTTTTAAAAAGTAGTAGTGTGTCTACGTTTGTGTGTCAGGACTGAGGCAAGAAGCAGCTCTTGGTAAGAAGAAAGTTGTTTTGGGGGTGAATGATACAAGAGGGTTTTTATACAAAAGTATACAAGGAGGGCAATAAATTGAACAGGAAATACTGCGCCAGAATCTCTGGTCTCATAAAGAGATGAAACTGTAGTCATTGCCGGCTTTCAGCACGTCTGTCTTGCTGCTGCACCGTGCTTGTACCACTGCAGTCACCCCATGGGATGGGTGAAAATGTTCCAGTAGTAGCAATAACAATAGAGGCTAGTCATTATAATTTGTAAATACCTTATATGGAAAAAAAATAAAAGCTTTGGGCATTCTAGGACTGGAAGAAATGAGATGTTCTTTTTCCCCCTTCTTTCTTTTTGAGCCTCAGTTTCTCCTTCTAGAACGTGGGCAAAGTGGGAGTTAGGGAATTAGCCAGGATATGAGTTAGTTGACATAGAACAGGCCTATTGTGGGGGAATGTGTAGTGGCTTATGTATGGACTACAGGGAATTATGAAATGGAGCTCCACCTTTCCCCTTAGCTCCTATTTTGTTCCGTGAGGGTTTTTTCTCACTCTGTTTGAGATGCTGTTAAATGAAGCTTGCAGTAACATGAGTAGGGACTTTGTGTCTGCTGACTTGAGCGATGTTGGCTTTGCAAAAAACAGCAATACCTGCAGTGAAGAGCTCTGAAAGTCTGTGGTATTGCGAGGCTGCATTATATTATGGAAAGCATATAGGATGATTTGTTATATAGTTAAGGCCCTATCTAGGTAATTATATGTCCCATACGCATGCAGCTTTAAAGCACCTGCCAGAAATAGAGATATTGCAGTAACAGATGCCCTCTCATGCTGTGAATGGGGCATTTTAGTTCCTGGGAATTAGGTAGTGCTTTAAGGACATGGGAACTGGTTCGAGGAGCTTGCCCTTTGCAGATGAGGCACCAGGAGACACCTACCTTGCCCCGTACCCAGCCCGTAGCAGCTCATTTACGTGGGACGTGATACATGCAGGAGCAATGCAAAGGAGAGCAAAGGGGGATTTCACTTGCAGTGCCAGAGGGACATCAAAGGAAGAGAGGAAGCATTTTGTACAGTAACCCTCCTGCAAACCTCTGAAGGCCCTGGGGCCTCTTGTAGATCCCAGCTCAGACAAAGCCCAAACTACTCTGCTTGTTGTTGAAGCGCGGAAACGTAACGCTCCGCCGCAACGCGTACGCCTGCACGCAGCCGCACTGATGTCACGTTTATCCACTGCCCTTTGCAGCTGCAGGAGCCTTTCTTCACAGCACGGGCCTCTCCTCCCGTACACCTTTGAGGCCTTTCATCTGTTCTCTTTAACACGGCCACCTTTGGTATTTAAGCTGGAAAGATGTTTTTGTAGCATCTCACACCATCAGCAACAGATCAGACCCGGAGCCTGACACGTATGGCTCGGCTCAGAAGTAACGATAGTGTTAGCAGCTGTTGGAATGGACGGCGCTCTACTCAAACTACTCTCTCCTGCTACAGCTGAAGCAAAGCTCTGAGTTTAATTTAAACTGATATTACATGCCTTGTTTCAAATGAGTTGGCAAACATTTGTGGTGAAATTTTCAGTGTTAATTTAAACTGATTTAGGCAAGATTTGAGCTCCTCTAATAGTATTTGCCTATACTTTCGCTTTACCTCACTGTGGCAAGAGTGGATTTAAAGCTGATTTTGCTTAACCAAGGAAACGCAGCCAATATAATCAACCTCTTAGGCTCCCGTAAATGTGAACTGGGACCTCTCAGATGCTAAAGCTGATTCCACGTGCTGTTTTCCCCCTTGCCGCGGTGGTAATTGCCTTTGTGTTTTAGCGGGATGCCTTTACGGAGCGCGGGGCGGCTCGGT
>VZSV01000021.1:3067574-3093004 GCA_013398735.1 Nothocercus julius
ATGAATAAATTGAACAGGACTGGGCTGAGGACTGACCCCTGGGGACACCACTACCCACAGGCCTCCAACTCGACTCCGTGCCACTGATCACCACCCTCTGAGCCCTGTCATGCAGCCGATTCCTAATCTACCTCATTGTCCACTCATCTATCCCACACTTGCGGAGCTTGCCCAGAAGGATGCTGTGAGGGACGGTGTCAAAAGCCTTGCTGAAGTCAAGATAGATGACATCCACCACTCTCCCCTCATCTACACAGCCAGTCTTTCCATCACAGAAGGCGATCAGGTTAGTCAAGCAGGATTTCCCCTTGGTGAATCCATGCTGACTGCTCTTGAGCACCTTCTTGTCCTCCACGTGCCTGGAGACAACTGCCAGGAGGAGCTGTTCCATCACCTTTCCAGGGATGGAGGTGAGGCTCACTGGCCTATAGTTGCCTGGGTCTTCCTCCTTGCCATTTTTGAAGACTGGCATGACATTGGCTTTCTTCCAGTCCTCCGGCACCTCCCTCGTTCTGCAGGACCTTTCAAAGATGATGGAGAGCAGCTTAGCAATGACATCCGCCAGCTCACGCAGCACTCTGGGGTGCATCCCATCAGGGCCCATGGATCTGTGGGTGTCAAGTTTCCCTAAGTGCTTTCTGACTCAGTCTTCCTCTACCCAGGGCTAGTCTTCCTCTCTCTCTGCATCTTCCCTTGTCTCTAGCGTCTGGGATTCCTGAGGGCTGCCCTTGGTAAACACTGAAGCAAAGGTGACATTCAGTAACTCTGCTTTTTCTGTGTCTTTAGTAACCAGAGCAACCACTCCATTCACCAGCAGACCCAGGTTTTCCCTAATCTATCTTTTGCCAAAGATACATTTGAAAAAGCTCTTCTTGTTTTTTTTTTTTTTTATCATCCCTTGCCAGATTTAATTCCAATTGTGCCTTGGCTTTCCGTGTCGCTTCCCTGCATTCCCTGACAACATTCCTATATTCCTCCCAAGGAGCTTGTGCTTTTTTCTGCTTTCTGTATACTGCCTTTTTCTGCTTGAGTTTTGCCAGCAGCTCCTTGTTCATCCACATAGGCCTCCTGCCCTCCCTACCTGACTTCTTATTTATAGGGATGCACTGATCCTGAGTGTGGAGGAAGTGCTGCTTGAATACCAACCAGCTCTCTTGGGACCCCCTTCCTTCTAGAGCCCTAGCCCACGGGATTCTTCCGAGGAGGTCTCTGAAGAGGCCAAAGTTGGCCCTCCAGAAGTCCATGGTTGCAAGGCTGCTTACAGCTCTGCTTTCTCCTCGCTGGATTCTAAACTCAGCCAACTCATGATCACTTGATATAATGTAGATACACTAGCTATATCTCATACATACATACAATTATATCTATACAGAAAAAAAGTAATGAGGGTGTAGCCAAGTGGGGCAGCACTGCAGGATGACTGCTGTTCTAAAACTTCGGGGAAATGCAATAATAAGTTTCTGGTAACAGTGGGAGCAGATTTGCTGGCCTGGTTGTGATATTTATGGCCAGATTCCGTCAGCTGAACTCCAACAGCAGCAAACGTGGAGTGCCCATTAAATCCAGGCTCATGTTTTATGACTACAAAGTATGTGACTTCTATTAATCTTTATTAAGATTAATAAATAACTCCCTGATCCCTCATTTTCATTTTATTTTTCCAAAGTTGAAGGATTGCCCCAGAGTTGGAACATCCATTGGAAATCTAGGTGGTGGACAGTAGAAAGAGTAAGGAGATGCGATCCTGGAGGATGCCTCACTTGCCCCTCTAGTGAAAAAATACCAACTCCCACTGTTACTAGAACAAGCGTGCTTGGAGAGGTAGCCTTTGAGCACTGCTAACGAAGGGACTGCAGGAAAACCAGCATGCAGGATTATTAGAAGAGCACAGAGCAAAGTCATGCTCTGTGGCAGGAGTCTGCTTTGCAAAGCCTTCATGTCTGGCGCTTTCACACACCATTTGATGTTCTTTCTTAAATGTATGCTTTTCCAAATAGTCAGCTAAATCAAGTTGCTGGCAGTTCAGCAGATGTTAGCTAATTGTCTTCTGGGGATTCTTTACCATTTAAATAACTATTTCACTGAGACTGCTCAGTGATCCATCGCCTCCACCAATGTAGCGCCCAAGCTCACTAGATGAGGAGCAGGGTAGCTTTTCCATCACTTAGCCTTAGGCCTGGTCGAGATGGATCATCTAGACTGACAAAAGGAGAATATTTATGGCGTCCTTTCCAATTAAATCCTTAGTGTCTCTGTGAAGATGGCCAGGGTTGCCAGTGGTGTTTTTAATGATGTGAGCAGCTGCTACCTAAGAGGCCTAATGATCAACTCATGGCTGCGAAATAGGTGTTGTGTAGTAACAACATTTGATAACATCGACCGGGCCAGATTCAAAACAATCACCTAGAAATATAAGGCTCTTTAAACCATTTCCACTTCTCCAGTCAACTTGCATCCTGCCTTTGCCTCATGCTGCTTCTGCTCCTGATCATTCCCGCTCTCTCCTGCTTGGAGGATGCAGAATCTTCCAGCAGAAGTTGCCTGGTTAATGATGTTTGGATGAAACTCATCACCATGATGTTGGCTCCCAGCATGGCTTTTCCCCTGGAAGCAGGAGGGAAGCGGGAGCCTTTGCCTGCGCTGGCGATGTTCCCGGGCCATCGCCTCGCCTTGGTTTGCGGTGGAGGAAAGGCACACGCTCATGAAGGGCTCCCGGCTCATGGGGTCAGGGTGGCGGTGAGTGAGTGCCTCTGCAGGTCCCCAGTTATCCCAGTGGTCCTTGGGTGTCCCTACGTCCCTACCACACAGGCTCCTTCTGGATGCTGCAGTGTTGAGCGTGACGGTGACCTGGCGGGTAGGAGCGACTCTGTGCTCTGTGGCCCTTTGCACTGCAGCCTCTCTGCTGTGCAGGCAGCTCAGCGCTGTTCCTCGAGTTGGGCTGGGGCTGTTTGCCAAATATCCCAGTGGCTGGTATGAATCCTGGTGACCCCATGGGAACCTGGTCCTGCCAGCGGGGAGATCTTCTGGGATCTGGTGGTTTGGAGCAGAAAGGAGGTTGCTTGGGTTGGGCAGGCACATGGACACACGTGTGTACAACATGTTGTGTCCTTCCTGTGCTTTTCTCTCTTGGATGGAGGCTTGTTTCAGAGTGTGGGTCAGGCCCTGAGCGTGGTGGCCTTGCCTCAAGCTTCACAAGCCGCATGGTACCAGGAAGACCTTCAGTAAGCTACCTGGGCTGGGCACTCGTGTAACCAGCCATGTTATTCCCACCCCTAGTGGCACAGAGTTGCCACGGAGGAAGCAGGAGCACCAAGCCAGATCCCTGGCCATGCCGGGCAGCCCTCAGTACGGCTCTGCGGGAAAGCTCTGGCACCAGAGCCCTGGCAGGACTACAAAGCTGTCCTGGCTTCCCATGCCCCAAAGGAGTCAGACACCTGCCTGGAGCAAGAAAGACCAGGAAAACGCTGGCCCCAGTCCCTCCTTCCGCACAGAGACCAAGGTCCACCTTGCTCTTCGTCCAGACCCTACACAGCTAGTAGGGAGGCAGCAAGCGGATGCGGCAAGCAGGGCATGACCCTCGTCCAGGGGTTTCTCTCCACTCGGCAGCAGTTTGCGGCTCTGCATGTCGGCACAGGCTCAACCCGGCGGGCCCTGGCGGCTCCGTCTCCTCCGCTCATCCCTGCCTCTCGTCGCCCCGCTGCGCTGCTGACAACTCGCACATTGCCAGCACTGCGCTGCGGTTTCTCTGCGGCTCTGGGAGTCCCCGTGCCAAACGCTGAAGATCAGCCTGCTGACCAGCTGCATCCGCTGCATCGAAGCCAGCGAGGAGCCGCAGAGCGTGTGCTCCCCTCCGAGAGAGCAGCCCAGCCCGGGGGCCCCGTGCCAATCACGGCACGGCTGAGAGCGGTGGGGATGGCGGGGAAGGGCAGGGACCGGCTCTGCTCGCTCACCTCTGTCGGGGCTGCATCCCTGTCAGGCGCAATTCCCTGCCTGGGCTGGGGGAAAAGGTGCAGAGCAACAGATCCAGCCCTCACCATCAATGTGAGGTGAAATCCTGGTATCTGCAGGCTTCAAGGAGACCCAGGGAGGAGATTTTCTCCAGGCTCCCTAATGCGGCACATTATATCTAGACTATCCTTCAGCAGACTCCCTAAGTCTGTCCTGAGTGTGCTGTGGCAGATTGGGGATTTGCCTGTGGGGAGTCTGATATTGAAGACTCTGTGGGGGTTGAGCAGGGGGGTTGGACTAGGTGATCTCTAGAGGTCCCTTCCAACCTCAACCATTCTGTGATTCTGCGTGTGTGTATTTTTGTCAGACCACAAATTCTGTTTTAGGTAAAGGTGTTTTTTTTTTTTTTTTTTCCTTGCTTTTGGCTTCTTTGTTGATCTAAACCCCATAGAGAAGGGCAGGAGAAATTCCTCTACCTGGCACATATCTGGCACAAGGATGGTAGCATTTGGAGGATCATACACTCAAATGGAGCGCACCTGGAATACAGGGGTGGCCTACTAGCCTGCTTTCCAAGTCTGAACTTGAGTTAATTAAACAACAGATCATGTGCCTGGAACTTTGATCACCTTCAGAGACTGAGCAGGATGGCCATGTGAAACAGAGTGCCTGGTAACGTGTGAGAGAGGTTTCTCCCTGGCTGCTTCAGGAAACAGGAGGATAGTGACTACAGAGATGTGGGCTGGACTAGTTAGAGGGGCATTAGACTTTGATGGTAAAGAAAACATCTCAAATACTGCAGAAGATTGGTCTTAGCCTCAGAAATATCTTGAAGAAATGCGAGCAGGTAAATATTGCCACTTTTGTTGTTTAGACTGATGAAACCATTTACTAGAAGTCAAGAGCATTACCTGCTTCAGTTACCCTGTGTCCATGATGAGGCATGTGTGTGCATAGTATTTTAATTCTGGGGGAAAAAATCTGTTTAGGCAAGTGGGGAATTGGCCCTTGTCCTGGGAGCCTGGGGCAGCCCTGGGAGTTAGGGAGCCCCATTGCTGTGGCAGAGGTTGCAGCCAGGCTGCCTGTGCCGAGGGCGTGCTGGGCAGGGTCCCAGGAAGGAGGCCGTGCTTGAGCCTGTGTATCTTAGGAAGCCACAGATGGACCAGTTAGCTCTCAACTCAGCAGCAGTCCTAGCAGGGCTGTGGTGTCTATAAATCACCTCCGTGGCAGTAATGCTCTCCGTTCTCATATGGATGCTGTGCCTTACATCCACAGGTACTTGCCATGTGTCTGAAAGAACAGTGATTTGCAATATGTTGACTCTCTGGAGAGTTGTATGTTGAGTTTGGTAGAGGAAACTTTGAGGAAGTAATGTATCCATCTTCATACTTCAGAGCCCTGCACTCCTTAGCCCAACAACCTGCGCATTTATTGGATTTAGTTACTGTGGAGAGGGCAGAGCAGCTGTGGTGAATTAATTAGTAACTTTTAGGGCTGTGGCTGACTCTGAAGTTAGCTTATTACCTAGAAAGTCTTAGAATAGCCCTATACACATCTCAGCATGATGATGCTTGTGTTGTACCTTCTGAAGGAGAAAATAAGAGATGATGCTGAGACAGGTGCCACCTGCTATTTCAGCTGCTTTTGGGAAGATGAAGAGGAGGGGATGTAGTCCCTTGCATGCTCTTGAAACTCTTCTTGGGGATTTTTTGATTCTGGTACTGAAAAAGTGGTGCAAGTCTAGTTCGTGACAGTCTGGAGGGTCGCCTTCTGTAATGCATTGAGAGTGGAGTAAAAGAGTTGATTTTAAAAGCATATTTTGGTCTGAGTCTTTTTCTCTTAATTGTTAAACTGTTTTTCCTTTTTATTTTTTAACAGCTGAAGGGACATGGAGATGATTCCCATTCCTTCTGTGTTAAATAACATGGGAGTGTGCGAACTTCCTCATACAGTGTGGAAGTACTGGCTATTTGTCACTTCATATTGAATAAACTCATCCATCCCCCTACGAGTGAGCCTGGAAAGAGGGTAAAAGTTGTACAGGATAAAACTTGCCTGTAAATCATGATTAATTTTTATTAAATATAGCTGTTGCAGGGCTTTATCCTCACAGTAAGTTATCTTGACAGCATCCAGAGAAGTCTGCAGGACGCTTATCAGTCAATGAGAGTTGGGAACTTAAACCCCATAAGCTCTGTTGATGGTTCCTCATATTTTTCTCATAAACTGCTACCACAAAAATAATTCTGGAGGGGTTTGGAGCCTCTTACATATGCTTTTTGGTTTCATTTGAGCCACAATTGCTTCTCTGGCCTGTGCTGCTACTTACTCAGCTTTCAATGTGAAGTCACAACTTTGCTCTGAAATGGGCTGGAATTCATTAAATCCAAGCAGGATATTTGGTTCTATAGATCTCATTTGAAAGCCTGTTGGTGATTCTGGTATATTATTACAAATTTGCAGTTGTTCTTGGGTTGATAATTATGTTCTAAGTCTGCCCTTCAAATTAATCTGAGTGCATACACTAAACAGCTCTGCCGTGGCTTTGGTTTAAGTAAAATAATTACTTACAGGAATGACACATTTGTTACTAATCCTCTGGCCTCTTATAGCCAAATTCTGTAATTCTCACTCGGACTGGTAATTCTTTCTTATGCAAGCAGACCCACTGACTTCACATTTATTCACCCAGTTCAGACCACCACTTAAGCACATGGTTAATTGTAAACATGTGTTTAGGTCCTCTCAACTTCAGTGAGGCTTAAGTGCTGTCTTGAACAGGCATTCTTTTCCAAATCGGAGCTGGAAAATTAAATTTGTCCCCCTGTATAAAGGATCAATTCAACGCTTATGCCTCTGAAAAGAGCTGAAAGTTCTCTTGGATCAAGGCAGAATATACATTTAAAGTGTAGTAACTATGGCTGAGCCGAGTCAATATGAAGTGAGGCTCTTGTTCAGGAAGGAGTGCCCACATTTAGAGATGTTAAGGGATAGATACTTTGGGTTGTGTCTGTGCATAGACACAAAGTGCATCTAAACTCTCCCCGGAAGAGGATCGTGTTGGTTTGTGGGATTATTTAGTGAAAAAAACCTCAAGCCGCATAAAGCCAGGACCACATCAGGTAATTACACAATTAGAAATTAATGACTTACAGACGCTATGCTTTTATAAGAAGAAGAATAAAAGGATTGTGTGTGTTTATTGGGAGGGAGGTGGTGTTTACGTGCCCCCGCGCCCTGGAAGGCGCCACCCTGGCAGACCCAGGTCTGTCAGTTCTCGTTAGAAGGAGCAGGAGGAGGCCGCATCCGTGGCTGGCCGTGGCGCAGACGTGTGCCGTGGGTCCTCAGGGAGCAGCAGGTTTGCTCCCTGGCTCTGGCTCTCCACAGGTCAAACGTGGGGTGCAAAGGTGGGTGTGCGAGCGTGGGCCAGGTGGCCTCAGACCTGCCCTGCAGCCCTCCCCAGGGCTGCCCGGCGTGGGAGGCCAGTGGGCCACAGCTATTGCAAGAGGGGAACCAGGTGGAAGGGGCTAGCTGCAATATCAGCACGCGCCCAGACTGCTTTCAAGCATGCTCGTAGCGGGGAGGAACGGTTTAATACGTAGTTCTGTTCAATTTAGCTTCGCAACAAAAGCTTGAAAAAATAGCTCTCGCAAGGAGCAAACACGAACGACCACTTGCCAAGCCCACAGCCCAGCTCACTAGCGATGCTGGAGAGCCCTTAATGGTGCAGTGGTGGGCAGCGTGTGTTTGGTGAGGAGAACAGCTCTTGCTGTCAAATATTTCTGTGTCCAGGCTGCCGGACAGGCTGCTATGCCTTTATAGCAGTGCATAAATAGGGCTGGAAAACTTGAAGGAAAACAGGCTCGTTGAAAGCAATAAGCCCAAGGAATTGTACTCCAGGCACAAAGCAAACAGGAAGGAAATCTTATCAATACTCTTTATAGTCTTTTTTTTTTTTCTTAAGCAGCAAAAGGAAGGGTTAACCTTTAAAAACATTTTCACCAATTAGTTGGCTTTCCCATGACATCAGTCCTCTCAGTTTCTATAGTCCTTTGAAGAGCAACGTAACTAATAAATAACCTCATGTCTTTCATATAATAGTGAATTTCCCTTTGAGTCTTCAAGGAAAAATCACAATTTCCCTTGTGCTAAGCTTCACTTCGAATCTGAAGGCTGAATCTATATGTAGGACATTGTGAATGAGCCTTGGGAGAGCGAAAGATTTTTCACTTCTCATGGCTTTAGTCATATGACAGTATTATAACTTTTATACTTGTGTTGCAGTTCTAGGTATACATGCACATATGATACACATGTCTAATATACAACCCATATTTAGGATATACTCAAATATTTAGGTGCAATATATTTAATGCACAAGCCAAATGCACACGTGTGGGCCATGTGATAGATTCATGTAATTCTAAGCTTTGGGGAATATTATATTTATATACAGGTTTCCTACTGAGGGCCGGAGCAGAATTCCTTCTGACCTCAGTAGCATCACCACATTTAAAATTAGCCAGCAGCATAAAAATACTTTCATAAGTCGTTGCAAAGCAGTGTTGGTTCATGATCCTGAAAACGCCGGGGAAGTAGAAGAGATTGCGGGAGCCTCCTGGGTGAGCGGTGCAGGGGATGATGCAGAGCAGGATGGGCAGCACTCAGGAGCGGGAGCGGGTCGCAGCAGGAAGGTGAAGCAAAGTCCTTCCCGCCACCTGCAGCACGTGCGGTGAGCCCAGCGTGGAGCGGAGGCTGCTCCTGGTGCCCCAACCTCTGCCGCGTTGGTGACGCTCTTCCTTGCCAGCCCGCTGCGATGCTCCGCGTACCCTGGGCCCGGCAGCCATGAAGATGCTGAACAAATGCGGCTGGCAAACCCGCCCTCCTCCTTGTTTTGTTGTTGTTTCTTTATTTCCTATTGGGTTGCCTTTTTTTGTCTTTTTTTTTTTTTTTCTTTCTTTTTTTTAATGTGCTTTGCCTAACTCTCTCTCAAAGAGCAAACAAAAGAATTCAACAAACTTGCTGATGTTCCCCATTTCATGGCTTGCTGATAACTGCAAGATAACTGGCTCCATCTGATTCTTCCTTCAGGGAAAAAAAAAGAGGCAAAAGAAAGAAAAAAAGAGCCTTTGTCAGCCTATAGCCATAGCACTATGCACTGTTTTACCAACAAGTTACAGTGAAAACATCAGCTTCCTGTCCTTTCATTTAAGCCCATTGATCTTTCTTCTCCTAGTAAACAGGCCAGTTGTAGCTTTTGTTTGACTTGTGCCCCCGATTTGTGCGGCGCATTTCAAGGCTGCAAAGTGCCGTGGTGGCCTCGGCGCCGCAACGGCGGCACCGCAGCGGGACCGCGCCGGGACTGGGTGGCAGAGGGGCACGTGGGGAAGCGGGGACATGTCACGCCGGGCACGGCTCACCTCTCCTTCTACGGAAGGAGATGCTTCTCTATAACAAGAGCCAAAATTCCCTAAACGTGGCCAAAAGGTAGGAGGACAGCAGTTGCCATGTGGAAATAATAATAATAATAAAAGTGATCTGTCCCTTTCCCAAAGGTCTCAAACAGGCAAATCTGGGCTGACCCCACTGGAAGGGCTATGTCCCCAAGCCAGCAAGGTCTGCTAACACTACCGAACACTTAGGGTATTTATAAGAGCCCAGTAAACAAGGGCCTTTACTGTGAGAAGGTGGGGCCTGGGGAAGAGCTTGTCAGGGGGGTAAAATAACACCCAAGGGGCAGAATCAAGGAGAGCAGAAGAGCAGCACCTGTGTGCGGGTGCATGTGACTACGGGGGCTGTGGGAGGGCAAAGAAATAGAAGGGCTCTGGTTTGGGGGTGGTGTTTTGTTTTCTCTTAGTTGCTTGCGTTAGTGATGTTCCAGAGGACATAGAAGAGGTGTGGCGTTTCCCTTGATGAAGGTAGGATGGTCTCAAAGCGTTTGACTGTTGGCAGAAAACAGAAGTGTGCTTTGTCTATGCGGAAGTAGTAAGAAACAGAGGTGTCTCCTTCCTCTGTGTTTTATGCTTTGATTGTGGAAGCAGGTTTCTCCTTGTTGGCTTTTATTGCATGTGGGTATTTTTCTTGGCCATGTTGTCCCTTGAATTTGGTGAGCTTAAGTGAAAAGAAAACAATACAGCAACTTTATGTGAAATGCCTCCTGAGAAATGCTTTCCAAACCCGTTGAAATCTATTGAATTTTATTTTGTTCTTTTGTTTTAATAGTAAAGCTTGATTTTGGTGGAATTCTGACTCTTTGTAGTTGTTCTTGAGAGCAATGAGATTTGATACAGTTTAGTTGCTTGCTAATCCTTTCTCTGCTGCTCTTATGGTAAGAAAATGTATGGAGAAAGGTGTTTAGATTACAAGTATGTTTAAAATTGCATATATTTGTTTGGAAAACTTGCACAATGAGGCTTGGGAGCTTTTAAAGTGTTATGTTACAGCTGCAGATGGTGATTTTTTTTTTTTTCTTAAATCAGAGAGATATACTTGCCACCTGATAAATAATAGTCAAAAACTTAAGTTTGGAAACATTTTTTTCATAGTCTTTGTAAGAGATGAATAATGTGCATCTGTTAGAACAAGATTGCCTAATTTTGTATGAAACATATATGCCTGTGCATCTATTAAAGGAATTTGTTTGTATAGTGCCAAAATGCATTTTAGAAGGGGAGTGGACCTAAACTTTTTTTTGCAGCTGTACCTGTTTTTGATGTCATCCACAGATACTGCACGAATGAAGTTCCCAGATCTGTACGTGCTTGTTTTAACTCATGTGAGTTGCCCCATTGATTTCATGGGGCAAATCAATGTTGAGAGCTACGTGCAGGCAAGAGTCCCTTAGCCTGGGCCTAGGGGAAAGGAAGGCCTGGGGAATGCCGATTACTTATTCAACAGCTCTTAGGGATTTTCTTTAATGTTTTGCTTATTTTGTTTGTTTTAGTCACTGTAAAACTTTGTTTATTTTGGTCACTGAACGTTATAAGTCATGCTGGTAGAAATAGCAATACAAACCATGCCTCTGGGTAAGTAAGGTTGTTCACTTTCATAGTACAGGTTAGGCTAAAAGAATAGCAGTAATACAGAACTGCTGCCTATAATCACTATTCAGAACCCTTTTTATGATTAAAAAAAAGACTTTTTTCTGCTCCTTTGCATTTTGCTTAAGGCTAGGATTTTATGGTGTTCAGCTCCCTATCGAAATAACAAAGCCTCATCCTAGCTCTTGGGATTTTGAGGCACGTAGAACAAGGTAACTAGAGATGCATTTCCTTAAGATAGTCTATTTTTTCCCCAGGGGCTGCCAAGATAGCCCTGTGCTGGCTGGCTGCAGTGGATGGTGCTGCTCAGTTGTCACACATGGACTTCTTCCACTCTCAGACGGCTTCTCTTGCTCTGCTGATACCTTTTAGGCACAGTGGGAGCATGGGCATGATGATAAAATCCCAAGGAGCTGCAGAGTGTCCTAGTGATTACATGTCCTGTCTCTGCTGTGCCTGACTGGGAGGTAAACTTGGTGTCCTGCAGCAGGAAAGAAGCTCACATGGGCAGGAGGTGGAGGAGAGTCCTGCGTGCACCTGAGAAGGCAGGAGAGACGAGGCTGTTGCAGGGAAATTCAAGTAGCCTTTGGCCAGGGTAAAATGATAGACGCACTTTCTCCTCTTCAGATGTGTGATGGGAGGTTTTAAGCCCACAGACAGTGAGGCTGCTCTCTGGTTTGCCTCCCCTGTGAAAGGTAGGGTCCCCTGAAGCACAGATTGTGCTTTTGGACTGGGAAGCATCGTTAGCCAAGCTGTAGTCTGTAAGGGGAAGATGGAGAGAAGGAGAAAAGACCACCCACAACCACAACCCCTCTGGTAGTGTTTGTTGGTGGGGTGCCAAGCTTTGCTTTGTGGCGGGGGCCTGACCTGGAGTCCTGCCACATGTCAGTGAGGTGGGGCTGGATGGAGGTTCAGGTGACTCGGGAAGCTCCAGGCCCTGCCATTGCAGCAAACTCTGCATCTCTTTCCCTCTTGCTGCCTGCTGCACCCTGCGTGGTGGGGTTTGCAGATTGCAGGCAGGAGCTCCAGCTCTTGTGGTGGCCATCATAGGCTGTTTTCTTGGCATGGACTGTGTACCGTGGCCTACCTTTTGGCCATGTGCATGCAAATTTCTCCCTCTCGTGTTTTTTTTCTTTCCCCTTTTTTAAAAATGTTCTGCTTGTGTGTGAATACAAATGGACATGCTTTGCCAAGGCTTATTAAAACAATCCTGCTTGCTGTCAGGAGGCTTGCTCACACTAGCACTGGGGAAGGAGAGCTTTTAATTTTCTTTCCTGGCATAAAGAGAAGGGGGCTGAGGGATGGGGTAGGGATTAAGTAAAGGAAGAAGGATGACAGGTGGTCTAAATCCAGCCCTGACTTCTCCCCTTCAAAGGCAGCCTTCCTAGATGCCTCCACTCTCCCACAGAATTTGGGAGATTAGCACAAATTGCGGCCTAATGATGCCAGGAAGCCTTTCATGTCGCTTCCCTCCTCCCGGGCAGCGTGTGCTGCAGCCCTCGGGTACGCTCGGGGCTGACGCGCTGTCAGGCGGAGCGCGGGGCCGCGCGGGCGCAGGGGAGCGGCGCCTCTCCCGGCTGTGCCGTGCGCACGGGGCAGGAGGCTTCATTGCGCTGGGGGCTGCCTGGGGTTTGTGGTGGTTTTATTTATTTATTTATTTATTTTCCGCTGCTGTATAAACACTCTTGGAGCAAATTGGGGTGACTGGACCTGCTTTTGTCTGTGCACGTGCCCTGTGTTTTAAGAAGTGCATCCAAAGGGCCTCATGTTTTGAGCCTCTGGGTGTCTTCTGGTGTCTTGCTTTTGCAAATGTCCCAGGCATCTTTGTACACTGGAAGGTGGTACCGACTGCAGGAACGAGGGAAGCAGTCCAGGGAGCTTTGAGAGTGAGGTGATGTCCACAGGGCTGTAAAGCTGGAGGCAGCACAATCACACAGGTGATGGCAGGAAGGCTGCTAGACATTCATTAGGGCTGAGGCCTTCCTTTGATGGAAGGCAAAACCCACCCTGTAAGAAAAGCTTTGAGAGGGTTTACTTGGGAGTCATGGAAGCAACTCTTACTCTGTTTAGGGATACTAGTTAAGACTTCTATTTCAAAATTCTGTCTTAGGAAAGATATGGTGGCTGAAGCTGATTACAGAATACTAAATAAGCATTTAGTTTTTTTTTTTTTTTTTCTCCCTCCAAGTGAAACTAAGCTAGTGTTTTTTGAGAATGTCTTCTATTTCAGCTCTGTTTTCCTTTCTGTGGGAAAAGGCAGGAAACTAAAGGCAGAAACTAAAACAATGTCAGCTGAAAATAGGTACCTACCAAAAGCTTGTAAAACTACCAAAGTCTTCATGACAAGAGACAAAACACTTTTTAATTAATTATATTGTCTTGATGGACCCTGCTGTTCACATTCTTCAAGCCAAGGGCAACACTTTTGCTGATGGTTTTGTGGGGAAAAAGAGCATCCTGTTGTAGAGCTGGGTACCACAGAGACAGAAGTGCAAGTGGAGAGCCTGCATTAGCGCTCCGGGTTGCGAGGGAGCAGCAACAGATTTCAGACTGCTGCTGTTGGAGAGAAGGCCTCGAGCAGAGCGAGGAGATGTTCCTTACACCAAGATGGTTTCTTCCTCTCTCCCAGAATCTGCAGAGTGAGCTGATGCTCTCTGAATAAACAGAGCTGAGTTCGGGTCGCTTTGGGATATTAGCCTTCTAAAGGCTATCAAATAGAAAGTTAAGACCTTAAAAGACAGCGGCTGTATATGTAACATACATCACTTAATCTGGAGTCTCCTTCTAAGTGGTCGCGTGACACGAGTGCAGCGCGATGGCTGCTAAGGCTGCGGTTGTACTTGGTGGCGGCGGCAGCAGCGGTGCGGGGGGAAGGGGCGACGGTCAAGGCCCGGCAGTGAAAGTCTCGGGGTTAACCACAACGTCGGCAGCAGCTGCTGCAGCTCCCGACCCAGTATCTGCGCGTGGCCTCCCCAAACTGCCTTGTGACGCTTCTCATTCACACTGGGGCCGAGCAGCGTTGCGGGGGCAGTAACTGTTCCATAACACATCTTGCAGGCTCTCAGTCGTTTTAGTCTTTATTCTCGCCTTTGTGCAAGAAATTTGGCTTTTGCTTTTCCACTTACTGCTTTTTTTCTTTTAATGAAGAGCATGAACTTCCCCTTGAAGCTCAGCGCGAGCCTAAGAGAGGGCCTGGCTCTGCCCCCAGCCAGGCTGCTGGGAGCCCGGCGGAGCCGGAGCTGCTCGTGCCTCTCCCGCAGAAGTGGGGATGCACGTCCGCCAGTGCTGCGCGGTGGGGAAACCGGTCTGCCCTCTTCTACCAGGCCACTGGGAGTTTCTTGAGCAATTTCTTTGTGTGAGCCCTAGTGCCTGCTGCACGTTTGCTGATGGACTGTTGGCATGGTTGCTCCGGGGATGGAGGCTTTGCTAGTTTATTCTGTCAGGGCAGAGATAGAAATTGTTTTTCAGGTTTATGTAAGAGTTTTCCAATTTGCCCCTCGTTGCCCTGGGGAATCCCATACTGTGCTGTTGGCTGGTGCTCTGGGGCTGAGCACCTGGCAGCTCATCACTGATTCAGCTCTTATTTCTGCTGCCTATAACTAACACACTGCAGTGTGGTCCCTTCCAAGCCATGGGTCTGGAGTCCTGGAGGGCTGGGAAGGTGGGACAGCCACCCCCAAATCTAGGAGCCCAGGGTGCAAGCACGAGGCTGTGCTGAGCTGGCGCTGAGCCCTGTGGTGCCCTCCTGCCCCGTTCCTGCCTCCGCTGCAGCGCACGGATACCCTGCCTGATTCCTGGAGAGCTGCTCCTCCCTGCAAGGATCCGGGCCCTGCGTGCCCTGGAGCAGGTGGGGCCGCTCGGGGCCTAGAGGAGCCGTGTGGCCGGGCGCTGCGTGCGGCGTCGCAGCCGCCCACGGGCGCTCGGCACGGCGCCCGCCCGCGCACCCAGCGGCGCGAAGCACCCGCCGGTAACAGCGTGTGGATCCGCCTCCCCCGGGGGCAACGCTGGGTTAAGCACACATCTGCAGGCTCTTCTTACACCCCCTTTTTTTTTTCCCCCTCTTTCTTGCAGATGTAAAATGGGATACTACTTAAAGAGGGGAAAAAAGAGGTTGGGGGAAATGACAAAATTAAGGCCTTGTGTTCAGATTGGCCTCAAGCACAGCTTTCACTAAATTGAAGACTGATGCAGGCTGATTTAATCTCTAGTAATTTCCCTTTCTAGGGTATTAAAAACTGTGGCTTGCCATGGCTTTTCTGATTCGCCTGTTCTTTGGTTTACTTCTGATACTTTGCATTCAGATTTCTCCCCCTGGCTCTTAATGTGCTTAGCCTGTTCATATGAATATAAGATATTTATAGTAGCATCTGAGATCATAATCTGTCTATATCAAAGACCAGAATTATTCCCTGTTGTTTGCAAAGGAATTATTTAATAAGTAATCCTTGTAAGTGTCAACATTACACATGAGATGACATAACACTTGGGGAAAGTAAGGACTAAGCCAATATTCCCACACTGGCTTCAAAGCTAAACATGCTTGCACATACAGATGCTTCCTATTCCTCATCTGTGGCTGCTGTTTCCCCCTAATTGGAGTTGACACTGGAAGTACCAGTTCTCCTTTTCCTCCTCCTGGATGTTTTGATTGGAATGTTAATACCGTCCTCCTTCATTACCAGGCTCTGCGGCGTGACGTGCCACATGGTTTAAGGTATAAGATCAGTTTTCTTGAGGAAGCTGAGCTGGCCCCAATGTCAGCCGAGTGTTAACTGGCAGCTGGCTACTAGCTGCAGGGCTGTCTGAGTCCTCATGTGCCTGTGATTTTTGGGAGCAGTTGAAATCTGGATCAAAACTTTGCATGTTTGGTCTGTCCTGCCCCAAAACAAGCTTCCTGTTAAGTAGGCACAGAGTTGGTCGGCTCCACGAGTGAAATGGTGAAATCTTGAAGGTGAAACACATGCATGGCATTTCTGCTCTGGAGTATTTCTACATGTTGAAAACATCAATCTCTGCAAAAATCTGAAAGCCTTAAAATGTTCATAAATGTTCTGTGGTGTGAATTCAAAACATCAGCATGCCATGGAAAGTTTATTCTTTTTAACACTTCAAGGTACATCATTAAGACTGTGACTCCTTGGCTTCCTCGAGCAGCCCTTGGGCTGGGGAGAAGGAGCAAGACGTGCTGTGCTGGTGTAGGTGCTTCCATCCCCTTCTGGGGGCTGCAGGGCCCGGGGTGCTCATGGCCTCCTCAGGCTTTGTGTAGCCAGCAGGAAATTGTAGTGTGTTCCTGAGGGATCACAAACCAGCATTTATCTCTTCCCTGAAATTACGGTGATGGGGTTTTAAACCACTGGCTTCAAAACTCGTGCTTATCCCGAGGGAAGCATGTTGAGACCTCCCTGTGGAGACGGGCTCTGAGGTGCCCCCTCTCGTGGGCAGGTGCCCTGCGTGGATCTGGGCCGCGGCATGGCTGGGGCCCCACCATGAGGCGCTTGCAGCCCTCCAGGGCTGTGCTTGGTTGTCCTTGGCCTGGCAGGAGGGAGGCTTTCCTCTCCTTGCGGGAGTAGTGCCCGCATCTTTATCCCTAGAGCTGTTTGCTCAGGGGCTTTTAGGGTATTTGCAAGACTTTGGGGACAAAGACTCTTTCCTTTTTCTGTCTTTGGGCAAATGATGGGACTGCAGCTCTGCTGTCTCTGCAAATAAACACTAATAAAATAGTAATGCCTGAATCTGGGGGCATTTTTCAGATCCCTTTTTGTAAGTAAAGTCAAAGTTTGTAAAGTGAGCACTGTGGTCCTTGTGTTGTTGTGACTTGCCAAGCAGCAAGCCTCGTTCCATATATTTGTATTCAAGACCACTTTGGCTTGGTCCTTGGAGTTTGTCCCTGGGCATATGTAGGAGCCTTAAGGCCTAGACTGTAGCAGGGCTGTTTTGTATAATCCCTGTGAATGCAGCAGCTCTGTGAAATCCCACCACTAAGCCTGTACCATCAGAAAGGCTGTGATTTCCAGGTGCTGTATGCATTTGCTGACACAGTGGTGGATGGCCTAGATGTAGTAGGGATTGCTGGGGTGAATCCTGAGGCTCATTTATGTGGTGGTTTTCCTGCGTTTTCCACATACAGAATGTGGAAGTGCCTTGTGACCTCTTATGATCAGCAGGAGTCAGGATGCTTTTGCTCGCCCTGTGTCAGGTGAGGCAGGTGTCTCCAGCTGGTTCACCGGAGCCCTCCGGAGCAAAGCTCCTTCCCAGAATGAAGCTTGGTATGAAGGGTGAGCTGTCTCATGGCAGGAGTCTTGGTTGGCATAGTAAGAGAAGGAAAAAAAATCTTGACACAAAACTATCCTTCAGATATCTTCACTTTAGTTAGTGACTTCATGGGGCTCTTGAGTCACAGCTGGTCCATGACTCTGATGCAAGTGGTGTCGGTTGCTCTAAGGACTTGTTCCTGGTGGACTAGCTCTGTGTCACTTACTCTTGAGGTGTATTATTTATTGAATAACAGGTTTCAGACTTGTGAAAGGGTTATTTTTAGAAATTAGGGAGGGATCCTGTATACACTTCAGTGCCTTTTCTCAGTTTCTTATTAAAATTGAAAATTGAGTGATTTTTTTTGTTTGTTTGTTTTTCTGGAAATGAGAGAGTAACAGCCAGAGCAGGCAGAGTAAGTTTAGATGAGCTTCTCACCTCTTCAAGGTTAATCCTAAACTGTGTGATGTGCTGTAGGTCTGTGCTTCCCTTTAGCAGACTGTGGTGCTAAGTGTTGCAGCTTTCTGCCATGAACAGGTGGTCCCCAGGGACTGTAATTCCTGCATCAAAATCACTTTCATCATTGACCTAAATGACATTTGATCTGAGTGCTCTTTTTTTTTTTCTTTTTTTCTTTAAAAAAAAAAAAAAAAAAAGTAAAATACAGTGGCGTTAGCCCAGACAGCTTTGGGATAGACACCATTTTCTGATGTGTTCGTACACTGCCCTGTGTGCCCATGGCACTGCTGCTAGATAAGTATGCCAGCTACCTGCCCTAAATTTCCTGTCTGCTTCTTTTATCACAAAGTTCTCTGGAAATCCAGGCAAAATATCGTGGTGCTGTACCAGGCATTTTTCCACTGCCATTCATTCCTGAGCCCTCAACAATTGTTTCTTAGGAAAGCAATCCCCTCCTTATCTATCTGTTAACTCCCACACATCACAAGGCATTCCTGCAAATTCCCATCATCCGTGACAAACTTATCTTGTAGACTTATGTAGTGATTTTGATGGCTGTACAGACCTGTTTGTTTTGTTCTGAGCTAAATTAATAACACTGCAATGGCACCTGCTGTAGCATAGAACTTCTAAAACTCTCCTAATATACTAATCAGCAATTCTTTCTGGATAGAGACAAGCCTGGTGAAATGGATTAGACATTCACGTGGCATTGCATAATTCAGAGAGCAGGCATGGTGCATGTGATTTGCATTAATAGCCGCTACTGCAGCAGCTTCTTGCAGGTCTCTCATTAGTTTGTATGTGGAAGCTTCCAGACTGTCAATCAATTACAGTAATTTCCTTTTCCATATTTATTCCATCACGATCATTGACGGTTACCATTAAGTGACATTAATACAATACAATACCACCTTGCATTTTCCAGGGCTCTTCTCGCAGGATGCTTAAGCTGTGTAAAGCCAAAAGACTCCATCCTCTAGAGGAGGTGGGGAAAGGTGTCTGCTCTCCCTACATGAGTGTGTTGGGAAGCACCTTGTGTCCCTGGGTCTGGCCAGCCCTCTTGGCTACTTGGGAGCAGAGTCTGCTGCAGCAGATCAGAGGTGGCTCCTGCCCAAAAGCAAGTGTGAGATCTAGGCAGGCTCAACAGAAGATGCTTTGATCAACTGCATCAGCTCCTGGCAGCTCATGTAGCATGTTCAGGTGCATTAGCTTGTCCGTTAGCAAGACTGTGTTTATAGAGGCCTTACTCTGCTTTATGCCCTCTGACCTTACTGGTGGAGTAGTTTGGGCCAAGTTTTCAAATGTAGCAACTTTCAGGCATTCTTGTTGGGGAAACCTTGAGTTACTTTCTTCCCTTGCTTCCTCTTAAGTGTTGCGATACTTGTGGTGAAAGAGTTGCTGAAGAGTGAGTTAGGCCTGCCTAACTGAGGCCTGCCTTCTGAGTATCATCTTAAATTTATTCTATAGGGACAAATAACAGGTGTGAGATCTGTTAGCAAGTGTAATCCAAGAAATAGGAATGTATTACTTAAGCAATGTGATATGGTCAACTGGACCATTGCATGTGCTTCTGGTCACTGACAGCCATCACCGGTCCTGATGCTTGCTGAGGCCCTTCCAGCGGTGATAACAGGAGTTTTGAGCTCCCAAGTTATGTTAAATGTATCCCTTAGGCCTTTGATATCCATCCCCAATACTTAGAGGCTTACTGAGGGAGAAGAATAGCATAATTTGCAGATTGTTGGGGGAGGGAAAGGAATTGATTTTGTGTTACCAGTGGACTTTGTTGTGACTTTCATCCTCAGCTTTCCTATATCACACCTGGAGCACTAATGCACTGAGTTTCCTTTGCATTCCCATGGCCTTTGTTTGAGGGACAGTTTGTATGGCTTTTCAGTCTTAAATTGTTTTTCCTAGACCACTGAACTGACGTGGTGGGATACTTTCACTGCTCATCAGTAAACACTTCATCAGCAATTCTGCACATGCCCAAAGGTTTTTCCTCTCTTGTTGTTGCTGAATTTTCTGGTGCTTCTTTCTTCTCCATCTCTCTCTCCAGGTTGGACATTTTTTCCACTTTTTCCCTTCTTCTTTGATGCATGTCAGAGACTGAACAGCATCAGTTGCCACTGTGTCCCTGTTCAAGACCCTCCTAAAGCTATAGCTGCCAAATGTGTTGGATGTCTTCTTTCTCGTAGTGCTCCACTTCCATCCTTGTCATTCATGGGTAACAGTTCAATGATCTTTCCCCTTCTCTGTCCACTGAGCTCATTTAAAATCCAAACAGCTTCTGGCTGTCAGCTCTCCTGTTTGCTACTTCCTCTCTGTCTACTTGGCTCTTCAAAATCTTTCCTGTCACCTTTCATCTTTGGAATTGTCAGAGCTTTCTCTAAGACATTTATTTCCTCATCCCTCTTTTGTTCTGATCCATGACTTCTTGTTCCTCTTCACAAGTCAGCAACTGAGAGGCCTCACAGTTTGTGGTGCTGTCACCATGTTATTTTAGGTATGCTTGTTGCTTAAGCTTTCCCTGGGACAGGTATGGTCTTAGCTTCTGCTACTCACTGCTCAGGCCACACGTCAAAGTTCTGCTCCGCTGCTCTATAATCAGTTTTGTTGCTGCATACACTTCACTTAATGACTCTTTGCTGTCACAGGTTCATGAGTTTTGCTTGCAAATTTAAATGCATTTCCCCCTAGATAGGGATGATGTGAAGTTTGAATTAGAATTCCCCTTACATTTAAATTGCTGCATCTGGTTTAACCTTATACAAACCCAGGATAGGTATAGATGCACTGCCAGAGCTTTCCCAAAGGTTTAGGTGGTAGAATATTGCAGCTCTTTGTTTAATCCAAGCCTTTTAGTCAAGGTAGACTGACATTTTTGAGTGTTGACTAAATAATATATGAGCATCTAAGTAAATGAGATTTGAATTTTAGAGAGAGGTGACTTAGTTGCGATTTTTAAGCACTTTCCAGGAAACTCTACTGAGTATCTTTGCTATTGAGTTATAGTTGGCAGTGCTTTTTTTTTTCTGGTCATGCAATCATCTGAGATTTTGGCAGTATATGTTTTTAACCGTAGCCAACATTGCCAGTGTCTTTTTTTTCCCTCTGTATAGAATAAATCATATTGCTTCCTGACATTTTTTTGTTTCAACGTATTTCAGTGAATTTCAGTATTTGAACCAGCATTGTATGCTTGTTTATTCAGGAAATAACACGATATATTGTGTAATCTTGAAATTAATCTTAATTAATCTTGAAATTAATATCAAACTCAGTGTGTTAACAGTCACTTTGGAAAAAAAAATGATGAAACTCGGAAGAACAAACTGAGTGCTTAGCACTCACTTCAGAGGCATAGACCTAAGGGGAAGAGCAGGATATTGCACCCCTCTGTAAGGTACAAGTGACCTTCAAGCCCTACTGATGAAAAGTGCTAGTGGAGTATTACTGTTGTACTGTCATCTGCTTTTACCACAGTTAATTGAATATTATTGCAGCCTAAGGTGGGTTTATGTGGATCTACAGAAGAAGCCACTAAGAGTTAACTACCGTGCACCCTTCTGAGAGCAGGACTTGCACCGAAGACCTTTAAAATAGCACTGGACGGGAGTGCCCTGGGCACAGGCCCCCAGACCGAGAGCAGCGAGCAGGGCTCACGGAGCAGTGGGTGAGTCGGATGTTATGAAATATGCGTGAGGGCTCGGAGATTTGTTAATGGCTTAAGTGCTGTTTCAGGAGAACATTTGTCTAAAGCCGTGGAGCAGCGTGTGATTAATGACAAGTTGTCATCCGACGTAAGTCAGCACAGTGCATTTGTAAATGTGTGTGTTAAACTCTCGGAGCCAACCCGCGGTGGGATATTAGCAAAATTACTCAGCAGATTACTTCCATGTTGTGTTTGCCAGCTTACTCATCCTGAGGCCTATCTGGTAAAAGAAAGGGGGTGTGAGTTTGCGTGATGTGTTTTTTCTTAGCCCCGAACTTGTGGCTCTTCAAAAGGTCATGGGTACATGAAGCTGTTTCAAACTGGCCAGACCACGGCTATTAGTCATGGAGCATGAATCACCCAACCTGTCTCATCATTTCTTTCCTCTTCCCCATCCTTTTAATTGAAGAAGTGATCTTTGGTGAGGAAACAATAGCTGAGGGGAACTTTTTCTTCCTGGATGTTGAGGTTTTTCCAGTGGAATTTAGTAGCAGTCATTGGCCTGCTGTCTGATGCAGAATGAGCCAACTTCCCCTGTGACAAATGTTCATCGGAGCTGGACGCAGGAGACGTCTTAGTTTTGTCTGCTTGTTTTCCTGTTTTGTCAACTGTGGTGTTTTTGCTATACTCCTATTTCTTCCTAGGAGACCTTCCCCGAGTCTGCTGAGTTTTCTGTTACAGGCTGCTTGTTTTGTGAGAAACGGCAACATTTAGTGCCGACTATTTAACACTAGTCCTCAAAGTCTATCTTTCAGTTACTACTTAGATGAAAAATCTGTGTGTTTTTTTGATAATGATAAATAGGTGAAGATCGGGCAATTCATTCCAGAATGAGGGGTCTGATGCTTGTTAACATGGCAAATCTATCTTTTATAAGGAGAAAGCTGTAGAGGCTCATGCTGTTAGAAGATATTTGCATTGATCATTAGAGCCTAGTGAATCCTCTGACTTGAGGCTCTGTTCGATATGGATATAGAAAGGGATTCCCTGCCCCAAGAGTAAGTTTGTGTGGGATAGACAATTGAGTGGGAATGAGACGTATCAAAAGCATAGCATGTTTTAGGAAATTAGTTGCTGTGCATAATTCTTAGTCAATCAGCAGCTTTAATGCTTTTATAAGCCACTTGATATGCTGCTGTGAAGACTGGCTAAAAGAAAAAGAGTATTTCCTCCAGTGAAAGCAATTGGAAACTATTTTAATTCATATAGTATTACCATTCCAAGATGCAAGAGCAGAGTTGGGACCTGTATGTTTTTATAACACCCCTCTCTGGCACTAATGAATGTTTTTGGGGGGAAAAAAAAGAAAAGGTATATTTCCATTTAAGTGATGAACAAAAAGGGCATTTGAACAATACACTATATAGAAATACACTATATAGAAATTCATGCCCCATTAATGTCTTGTTTATGCTGGGATCTAAATTTTAAAATATCTGGAAGCCAAAGCTTATTAGAGGAATGGCTTAATTCTCACTTAATTTTTTGCCCATGAACGATAACGTGTAAATAAATTCCAGCAGCAGATGCTAGTTGTGCTCTGGTCACAGCTCTGTGGCTCCAGCAGCATCATGTACATACGTGAACTGAAGTTCTACAGAGCTACTAAGCCTGTGTATAGTCTGTTGAGTACTAGCTGTGCTGATTTCACCTTGGGGCTACTGATATTCTTAGGTGCTTGAGTTTTTGGAGGTGGGGAGGAATTGAGTTTCCTGTAAGAAACAGTGCAAAACAATCACTTTCTGTGGGCCCCAAGTGTTGTCCAAGGGCTGGGTCCCGGCCCGGCAACGCCTCTGCCGTGCAGTCCAGCCACATACGGCACGCAGGCTCTTGGCCAGGGGATGTAGCCCTTGGGGAAACTTGAGGGATGTGAAAGGCTGTTGTTGAGGGCTCCTAAACAAGTATTTGTATTCCTTAGCTATCGTCTCTATTTACTCTTTTTTGGTGATGTTTTGCCTTGATGTGGTAGAGAAGGTCTGCAGAGGGGAATGAACTTTCCTAGTGTTTAAGGTATTCATGTCTGAGAGTTTTCATTAATTTTTCCTTAAGTGTGATCTTTACACATTTCACAATTGAATAAATAATTCTAGTAGTAATAATGTTGTAGCTGGGATAGATAAGGCCATAAATGAGGCAAGGCTTGTAGGGAGGGGAGTTGTGTGTTCTCATTAGATTAGCCAACATAGCTGGGAAAATAAGCAGCTGTGCTTTGGGGCCCATGAGCCCTTCCCTAGGTAGGGAAGAGAAACAGCAACTTCATGCTGTGCTGCTGCTTGTGGGGGAAGGTTTCCTGAGCTTTAATCATCACAGTTTTTGCATTTCAATTCAGAAAAGCTATTTCATGTTATCTGTCAGTGATGGCTTCCTGGCATTTTCCCCTTGCCTCTAAACCTCTGTGCCACTGACATGTCCTCACCCTTGCCTGGTGCTGACCATGCAGACAGGTAGGGCTCGAACCGGGTGCTCCAGGATTATCTGGAGCCCTGCTGATGGGCTTGGAGTGTGCTGGGATACCTAGTGCACCTAAAATGCCTGCACACTTAAGCTGGTGAGTTGGAGGAATGCTGCTAAAGCCTGAGAAAGCCCCGTGTTAAGCTGAGCTCATGGTGTTGCGTGTCCCTTTGATGGGATGCAAAGCACCTGCAGGGAGCAGTGTGGTCCTCACTCCCATGGCCTCCAGGCTGGCAGAGCTGCAAGGGCTCCTGCAGCCCAGCTGCAAAGCCAGCAGCACCTCATGCAGAGCCAGATGCTGCATCGGAGCAGTGCTTTCCCTGGGCGAATAAATCACGGGAGCGATAATACAAAGGAAAGTGTGGGTGTGTTAAAGCAGGCCTTCTGGCTGCAAGAAGGGCACAGACAGGCTGCTGCGAAACCCAGGTGCGCCTCCATGCCCAAGCGCTGCTCCCTGCTAGGCTGACCTTGCCACCCCCATGGACATGTAAAGCTTTTAACTTAATTCCCAGCCTCAGATTACCTGTGAGCTGAGCTCGTGGCAGCCGCCGCCTCTGCTCCCTGCAGGGAAGTGTGGCTTGCAAGCTCCCTCCTTGCGAAGCCACCGGGTCCAGCACCCTGCCCTGCGCGTGGATTGCAGCGGGAGGTTTAATTTCTTCATGAAAACAGGGTAGTGGTAATGGGGAGACCCCAAGGGAAAGTGTCTGGGTGGGGAGGAAGCAGCAGCAGCTGCTGCTTTCCGCGTTGATCAGGTGCGTCCGCCTTCGTGTGGCATCTGTCCCTGTGGTGCGACGTGGCCGTGCGCAGCGGCTGCGGGGGCACCCCGTCCCCACAGGCCGGGTGGCACCTCCTCTCCACTGAGTCCACCCGCCCCAGGAGGCTGTCGTTTTTCTGTTCTGCCCTCCTTAGCCATCCTCCCCGATGGATGTTGAGGTCACCGCACACCTGGCTACCAAACACCTGTTTTAAAGTTGCCATGTGTTGTATTTTTCCTTGGGGAATTTTGTCTTGATAAAAGCACAATTAAAAATGAACCACGGGCCCATTATGTGGCCTCAGAGCTTACGCCATGTTGGTGCATCAGGAGCAAGGACCTTGCAGGGACTCTTTCTGTCCTTGCAAACTGCTGCTTTAGAATTTTCGGGGTGGGGGGTTAGTAGCCCTTGGGCTGGTCCCTGACTTGCAGTTTTCGGTTAAGCAGTCCTTCCTGTATTTCATATTGCTGGCCCTCTGCAGTGCCATTTAGCAGCGAAGCAGGTTCCAAAATAACCTTGACGCTCGCTGGTGTGGTGGGGAGCAGATGTGCTGGCAGCACGGCCCGCTCGGCTGCGGAGGAAGGGGATGTTCTGGCTGCACTTCACTTGGAGCCTGGCTTTTCCAGGCAGTCCCTTACGTGGCATTAATGGCAGCCTGAACAGGGGAGTCTGAGGTTGGAATAGTGGCCTCTGTGTGTGCCCATCCACAAGGAAGGGACTTAGAACAGGAGGGCATGGTGGAAAAAGGCAACTTAAGATGCTCAAGGCCTTGTGTGAACTAAAAGGAATTACTGTTTTCTTTTTTTT
>VZSV01000021.1:3093014-3108294 GCA_013398735.1 Nothocercus julius
TAAATTGCCTTCATCTTAGGGAGTTTCCATTCTTCTCTTGGCTAGAGCTTTGCAGATGAATAATGCCAGCTTTGTACATGATCATAAATACATGCATAATTTTGATATTGTCTCCAAGAGTATTAAAAACTGAGGGAGAAATTGCCAAAGGGGATTACATAGCTAAACCTCAAAAAGACACCAAAATCGCATGACTGTTAAAAGGAACCCCCTGAGAACCTGATTTGCTTTATGCAGCAAGGACTATTAAAATAGTTGATAAGAAAACCAGATTATCTAAGAGCAAGAGAAGAGGGGAAGCACTGGCAGAGCTAGCTGTTGCTTCCTCACCAGAGCATGAGACTGGCTCAGTTGTTTCAGTGCTTTCTGCAAAGTTTCAAGACTCACTGGTTTCTGTAAATCTGCTTCTTTAGCTGGGATGCCTACATTTTTGCTTTTCCTGGGACTTTTGATAGCCAGAGAGTTGTCATTCTTGCCACAAGTGGGGCATGAGAGCCAGGTGTTATCTGAACCTGGGATGCAGATACCTGCCAAGCATCTGAGTCCTGATTTGCAGTGACTCGTATTCCTCCTCTGTGGAGAAACTTCCCACCGTGCCAGTTTGGAAAGGATGGATCTGGGGATGGAAATTCAAATCAACTGTTTCAAAAGGTGTGCCAAGCTCCTTTCACTTGGGATTTTAAGCAGATAAAGCATAACTCAAGAGGTGAAAGGTAAATCAGTCCTCCTGTTAACTTACCTTTGGCCCTCTCAACATGTTAATAATTGGTAGGTCCTGGCAGAAGATAATTTTCCTTGACTTGTGGATAGTATCCATAAAATACTCACAGATGTAGCAAGCAGCTGCATTGTGATGCTGTTCTTAGAAGATGATGTAATGTGGCAATAATCACTTCTGAGTCATTACTGATTTATGAATTGAGAATGTTTTTAAATAACGGGTAAATTTAGCTAGCTCAAGTGAATGTGTCACCTGGGTCAGCTGGTATTTCTGGGACTGTCGGCCAATGCTCCAGTTGGGCCTTTTGCTCCAGTGGCATGATCTTTTGCAAGGGCTTTCCAGAAATAGTCTTCTCTTTGGTGGGACATTGTGGAGTGGGGGTGAGGAGTCGAAATGCTGGCAGCTCTGGTATGTTGTGTTGGCAGTACTTGGAGCTGCTGGTGAAAGAATGACTTGACCCCCGCTATCCCTCCTTCTAGGCAAGTTTCAGATGTTGGGGCTTCTGAAGAGAAGAATGAGGCGGTAGGTTGAGAGATGAAACACTTGGGATCCATGAAACAAGGATGCTGGTCCTGAAAGGGGCCCTTTCTTCTCTGTGCTAATGTTTGCCATGTGGTTGAGGAGTCCTCCCTTGTCTCATTTTCTCAGGCTTCAGCTCATTTCCTGATGTCTCTGGCAGGTAATAGGCAGTTTGGAGCAGGATGCTGGTAGAACCCAGTTTTAAATTCATGCTTTCAGTAAGGAGCTGTTAGTAGATGGACACCTCACTAAAGTAGTAATAATATATCTAACATTTACCTTGCACCTTTTCTTAATCCTCAAAGACCTCAGCTGCCTTGGAGATGGAGCACAACATGTTGATTGAGCATAACAACATTGCAGAGCAACAGCAGGAGGAGAAAGATATCTGATCCGTGGAAACTGTAAGAGGGCATAGCAGAACTATGGTTATTTCAGGAAGAGAGAATAATGCTCCAGAAAAGAGCAATTACCTTGACAGGGTGCTTGAGGAAAGACACAAAGGAGACATCAACTATGCAGGATATGTTCTATGTAAACTTCAGGATTTTTTTCTGTATAAATCCAAAATGGATCTCTTTAGCTTCATTTTAGCAGATACATCTTTTGGATGTGTTTAAAACAAAATAAAAGCAGAACAGTTCTTTTTTCTTCTATTTTTAACTTGTTTTCTTTGCTTTTAATGGGACCATTGGGCCTTAAATTATTTTCAGGCAGGATTACCATGGTATGTTCTGGAAAGAATGACCTTTTGTGAAAGAGGCTATGGAAAGAGTAGAAAAAGTCCTGACCCATACCAGGTTAAAGCAATCTTATAGATGATGCTATAGAAGTATTGACTGTGATCAACAGGGGCATAGGGGAAGCCAACTGATTATGAAGACCAGCTGAGAAAAGAAACTGCAGATGGAAGATAACAGCTTTCCCAGAATGTCCGTGGCAAAGGCTTTTTGGAAATTAGCACTGAGTGAGCAAGGGTATGCTTTTATGTAGGATGAGATTAGTTTGCGTGACTGGGTTCAGATCCAAGTTTTGGGATGTGGGGTGTTCCAGCCCTGAAGCCTCCTTGCTGGTTGGTTTATTACAGAATAGTCCATGGCCTGGGAGGATTAGCTAAAATCAAGAACAAACTATCCTGAAGGAACTTGCTTTTCTCTATCTGGAATCATGCCACCATCATTTAATATAAGAGAAGTAGCCCTATAGTCATGGGGGGATTTTTCTTTTTAAGATCTCTTGTTCCCAGCATAGTTATTGTGCTCTGTTGATGTCCATTAAACCAGAGGCTTATTTCATTTTTATAAGAATTTTCTTGGTTGAAAAAAAAAAAAGTTATGAACTGAGTGCCCTATATTTGCTACTCCCTAAGTGGAAGGCAGAGATGAAGGAGGGAGTATTGGTGATAGCCAATCACTGCTGATTGAGTGAATTGCTTTTAGCAGCATGGAAAAAAAAGTGCAAGAAAAACATGATCTATTATTTTACAATTATCCTATTTTTGCCACTGTGGACCTCTTCAGGAATCAGACTCTGAGCAAAATACTAGGTTTTGTTCCTGAAGCTGCTGGATATAAATGCACACCCTTGCTCATTCTTTTTCCAAATATAGTTTTCCCCTTAGACAATCAAGTGGAAGGCATTCATCTCCTCTAGTTTTAGTTGCCCCTCTATTAATTTTAGGGAAGGGGGGGAACATGCCGCTGTTTTAGCTTCCCTGGTGGCAGGCACGTGCCGCTTCCTGCTTTGTCTAATCTGGCTCAGACTAAAAAGTGATGGTCCATTTTTGGCCTTTGTATGTACCGGGGTTCACAGCAACCCTTGGTAAAGCTACTCTGCTATCAGTGTGCCAAGCAGAGGATTTCTGCTTGTGGGAATGTTAGCAAAGCCTCGTCATGGGCCTTCTATAAGGCTGTGGTTCTGTCATTGGGCTGGGCTAACTTTTTGAAAGGACAGAAGAGAAAGTTTTGCCATGTGATGCAGTTATTTTTGCAATGAGTGTGAACTTAGTGCCCAAAAGCTCAGCTTTGAAACATACAGTAAAGTGGAGCCATCATACAGATGAAGATTACTGAGTCTGTGCTCAAAAATATTAGAGACTCTGTCATAAAAATAAAGTTAAAATAATTTAGATGTCTAATAAATTCAGATGATGTTTTACAATCCATCTTCTCGCACTTTTTCTGGCTGTTTTTGGAATGAGAAATACTAAAATACCACGAGGGAGTCTGCTCTCATGTAACTTCTTGCCAAGCCAGAGTTGGAAATCCTGGAAACTTCATGAGAAAGGGCTTTCTCTAGGGAGTTCAGTCCATTTGTGCAGGCTTGTGTGGTGCTCACATGGTTTGAATCATTTAGATAAGGATCTTTAAGATGTTTGACTGTCTCCCAAATCCAAACCTGTTTGGAAGGCAGGCCCTTTGCTTGTGGTCTCTCTAAAATTAATACCAAGCTCATCAACTCTGCTAAGTACCTGGAAATCAGCGCTGCTCCCGGTGGGGGGAACTGCAAGCAACTCTAGTCTTGAAGGAGGTGGGAATGGACCCTTGTGCTCTGCACGCTGTGATAAAAGACTACGAGGGTGCTGAGCAGGTTCACGTCTTGGTCATAGCCCCCACGGTGATTCCCCAGGCTGTGCTAGGCTTGCAGTTTGCTTGCCCCCAGCTAGGCTGCCATGGCTCCAGAAGCATATGCAGTGGCATATCTTGGAGTACTTGAGTCAGGCCAGCACGCATATGTTGTGGGAACGAATGAAAAGCAAGCACAAAAATCTTTTCTCGGTTTGTGTCACGCTCTGTGGTGTTTTCTTCTTCCTTTGCCAGCCGGTTCTGAGAACACATGCTTTGCCTCTTTCTTCCGAACACTTTCTTTTCCCAGGTACTCTTCTATTCCTCTTCTTTCCACATTCAAACAATTCACAGTACCTAAATCCAAGAAGGAAAAGAAAAAGTTGTCACGACTGGCAGGAAATGGAGGCAGCACCATAATGTTTCTAGTCATGTCAAGCATATGTTACATTGTGCTGGCACAGAAATGTGCAAACGCAGTGCTCAGTTTGACTCTTTCAGATGTTAGGGAGTGAAGGGCTTTATGTATGTGCAAATGTGAGACTGAGATTTGGGGTCCTGATTCCCCTGGTAGGACCTGATGCCCAAGCAAGCTCATTGAGTAGGAGTCCCCAATGACTTCTCCCTAACAGCTCCCTGTTAGACAGCCATAAACTACTCCAAAAACGCCTGCCAGTACATTTCCATTTTAGTATGTAATGTGTAAGAAACTCGGTACTTTTTTAGAGCTTATCAGGGCATTCATAGTGCCATCAAATATTAGAATTGGTATTAGTTGCAGTTTCTCTACTACTTTCTAAGGTCATATGGCTTTATCACTTCTCCTTGAGTAAAACATCAAGGGCTTGTTACTTGTTCCAAGCTGGTTTGCCATTTCTGTTGGATCTGTGCAGCATGGGTTGTCTCAGGTTGCAGGGATGATTATTATTTTTTAAAGCAGATTGCTCATCACAGTAGTGCCATCAAACAGATCAGCAATGCAGTGCAAGATACAGGTGATTAAACTCACCATCTTTGCCATGCAGCTTCAGTCATCTGAATGCAAGGTAGCTGCGAGAATGCCTGGGTGACTCAGTGCTCCCTGGTCACTGTTTCCCAAATGCTTTTTTTGTTGCTGTTTTTTTAAGTTACTTGAAATGGGAACTCAATAAAAGTTATAGGAAGGTGTGTGTTTGGGGGGAAGATGCTTCTGTGCATGTGATGCTTTAGTGAAATCTTGGGAGTGTAAAGATTTCACTCTTTCTTCCTCCCCCCCCCCCTTCCTTCTTGGACCTTTAACACATTGATCTGATTGGACAAAGCAGACAGTAAATCCTCCAAGAACGAACTCCTTTGCTTGACATCCTGCTCTTCAGTTGGAGTTTACCTTCTTTAGTTTTAATTTTGCCTTTGGCTGTGCGCTCTGATTTGGTGCAACACTTAAATCAGTGGATAAATTAAGTGCGTGTCAAAGTTTCATTAAGGTCAATGAGACTTAAGCATATGTTGTGCCAACTAGAGGAGGGATTAAGCATGTTTGATTGGGTCTTTGCTATAGGAACTGAAGGGAATAAAGAATGGAAAGTAATTCATTCTGCACCCTTGTGATTATCTTAAATATTTCCCCCTACACACACACACATGCATTAGAAATAAACAATTGAGCAGTTATGATTTACTTTATTGTTGTCATTTTAAAGATAGTGCTAGCATTTCTGCTTATCCGTCTTGGTGGAAGATAAAACACTAAAATCTAAAGCACTTCTATAAAGCAGCTTCATCAGAACTTCTTTGTTTATCATAGTGCTCATGATTGTTGTGTAAATAAGATGGGGAGGTTATTTCTGGCTTCTCTCTGCTTGTCCTCAGAAGGAGTCATGCAATATGTACATCAAGATGGTGACTGCGAGTTGGAGCCCTTGATGTGTCTCATCTGCTGTGAGCTGTATGAGGGGGTAATTACTGAGAAGAAGGTCAAAGATGAGGAGGCCTCTTGCAGTGCGATGGACTGAGCTGCACGCTTCTGATTGCAGCAGCCAGCTCTGCAGTAACATGACAAAAACTGTCTTATCCTGTTCATTGATCACTGAAGTTCTCTTCTGTCAGTCTCGCTGTGGCTTCTGCCTGTGCTTTTTTTCCTTCTTGTGTTTTGTCAGGACTTGGAAAGCAGAAGTTGGTCTGAGGTGCAGTCTTTGCGAGACAAGGCATGCAGAGTATCTATTTTTTTTAACCCTAAACCATCCTGTGACATAGGGACAGCAAAACTCTCCGTTCGCATGGCGAGGTCAGTGCTCTGTGTCTGTCTGGGGCCAACCTCAGTGAAGTAACAGCAGTAAAAACTGTGCAAAATAAACCCTGTACTTCTGAGTTAAGCCACCTAACCACGTGGAGGCCCCTGCTAGAGTCAGGGCATGTGGGAGCTGCTGAAAGCCATGGCTCATCACCTCTGCTTTGCATGTTCAGGTCAGGATAACACAGGTGTTATTTACCCTGAGATAACAAAAAAAATTGTGCACCTGTAATCTAGTGATGAAGGAAATACCTGATTGTAGACAGGGTGAACTGAAACAGGAGAATTTCTAGATACAAGGTGCAAGAGCACTTAATTTGAGGTGGGCTTGTCTTATGCTTTGCTTGGGTCATCAATTAGTTAGGTGAATATTAAATTGATGGGTAAAAGAAAGTTACTTGTAAGAGCTAATCTCCACTCAAATCATGGCTGGGGAAAACCCCTTGGTTTTTGTCCCCTGTTCTTAATGCTGTTCGTAGCTCTGTGCTCTGAGTTGCGTTTCTTAGCTGACAGTTTGTAGCATTTGCTGGAATGGTGGTTATGGAACAGAAGGGGTGGACCAGCACTGGTGGCCCATAAGCAAGTCAGGTACAGAAACACTACTGATTTAGGTGAACCAGTGCCATGAGCCCAGTGCAGTGGAGACACAAAATGTCCTGTGGATTGGGGTATCAACTGTGAGCAGATGGGAGCTCCCTGCAAGGGTTGGTGGCGGTGGATGTCATTGATGGTCTTGGCTTTCATCTTTCCTTTTGCACAGCTGATGCTGGGCACTTGTTCTAGGTGAAGCTTGAAATCAATGCTTGGAGTTTATTTTCCTGCCTCAAAAGGTGTTAGCAGCCTATTTATTTTATTAATGACATGAGTACTATGTGCTGACTGGGCACAGCTGAATAATATAGACTACAAAAAATCAAAAAAGGGAGACTGAAAATCTGTTCCTTTTACTGTCCAAAATTCTTCTTTGAGGCCTAGAGCACTCCAGTGTGTTTTAGGGATCAGAGATCATCTTTATAAGGGAAAGTTTACATGAGTGTCAAGCTGTGTATAAGATGGACCTTTCCTATAATTGCAGAGGTTCTGCCTGCTGGAAGAAGCAAGCAAGCAATATGAGAAGCTTTTTGTGTTATTTTGTGCAGATGTTGCACTGTGGTGGTGATATTCTCCCACCCCCTCAAGTCCATATATATACCCTGATTGGTGATGGATAATAGAAATACTTAAAAAGGAAGAAGACTCAATTATTTTTCATTGCAATACTAATCCGAAATATCCTTATCTGTATTAATCTCTCAATATGTATACATTTTTAGAACCATTTGGGGTCACAGTCTTCATCTTTGCCTTTTTTCTGCACAGCTGTGGGAGCAGATAATAGCTGCAAATACCCACAGAAGTTTCATGTTTAATTTTTATATTGAGAAAGAGGTATTAAGAGTATTCATTAAATATTAAAGGATATTTTGGGTGATTTTTTAAATCTGTTTTTTACAGAAAATTCAAAACATCTGTAACAAAGTGTTCCTCTGGGCACTGTGTTTTAGTACTAGCTCTGCAGGATTTGCCCAACACTTTTTCTGACAGCTAAGGTGATTTAGGGACTCAGCTGAGCCAGAATTCCTCTGGGCTACATTCTGGAAAATGACCAGACATGGAAAACTCAGTTTTCTGTGAGCAAACATGGTCAGTCACATAGGTTAGTTATTTAAATAGACAAGTAATGGTTGAGAGGGAGAAAGGAAATAAAAACAAGACTTCTGTTTTGACTCCTGTGGTAGAGTGACCACATAAGTCCATAAGGGACCACAGAGTCTGTAAGTCCCCTCTTAGTTTGGCTGAAGATCCATCAGGACTTTCTAATCTTCCTTTTGAAAGGAGGAGGAAATGACAATGTGAAAGGCTGATGGTGGAAAGTGTATAGGTGTAGATATACTATCCTTAAGTCTTCAGTTCAGGTGCTTAAGGTAGGAAATAAAGAATAGGAAAAACTAGTAGTTTTCAGTGACATGTGAACAAAGTGGGATTGGTGGGGATTGAAGGGGAAGCACAAGTGCAGATGAACCCGTAGACAGGGATTTTCAAGTGAAATGCTAACTGTAGCTCTGTTCAGCATAACACACAGTCTCTTGCTTGAGATATGATGGTGGGCTTCAAAAACTCCACTATCACTTCCACACGTTCCCCCAAATTTGTTCCTGGGAAAGAAATAGTGTCCTGCAGAGAATTCCTTGCTTGGGGATGGGTGGCAGGAAAGTAAAGTAAGCAGCGAGGCTGGGAGTGTGCCATGGGGCTCAGTCCCTGTCTCCTTGCTCTTCTGGTGTCTTGCTGGAAATAAGTCAGCTATTGGCCCTTGCCTTGCAATGAGATGTCAGAAAAAATTCATGACTCTGGGATGCCATTTCATCCTGGATTTTTCTTTCCAAAGACCAAATAAGGTCATCAGAACAGCTGTTGTGTTGTGAAGTTTTTTCAGATAATCTAGAACACCTGTTTGCTCTCTAAATGTAGGTGTATCTCAAACCTTTGGAGACACTGGGGAAGAAGCTGCTTTCTAAACCAACCTCAAATGGCTTATCTAAAAGTTAACTTCACAGACCTGTTAGGTATTTTGTTCCCGTCTTTTAAGCCTAAGGAATGCTTCAAGAAAGCTTTTGTTTTTCTAATACCTGAAAGATGCTTTGTTTAAGTGCTCCCTTTCTTGCATTCTGAATGGGAGGTGCTTCAATGGTAGCAACTGCCTATTTTTTTTCTGATTCAGATTCAAACTCAGACTTTTATCCCAGGGTGATCTGGGGTTGGGAAAGTGGTTGTGTTCAAAGCTGCTCACTCAAAGTTACCTAAGGAAAGACAAAAATTCACTTTTGGGAAACCCTCACTATAGACTTCACCCTTTAATAGAAAGGTTGTATTTTTGAAGGGCCCAAATTTTCTCCTTGCCAGCTCTGCTGTAACCTCTGCACCTTGGAGGAGAGCTTCCTCCAAGGAGGAATATCCCCTCTGCTCTGCCCTATTCAAACCCAAAGTCGGCCTTTGTGCTGCAGCTTTCAGATTCCAAAGGCATTTTTGGTTAGCAGCTCTGCTGGATGCACAAAGGGTCAGTGCACTAATAGGATACAGCACTGGGAAAGGACAGGGCTTTAAGGGGCTCTTTGGAGATTTGATGCCCTATGTGAAAGAGGTCAGCGATACTGCAGAAACAATTTTAATTTACCCGTGGAAAAAAAAAAAAAAGGGGGGGGTACCATCAAAAGGGGAAGGACACTGGAAACAAGGGAGCCTATCCTGATGTTCCTAACCCCAACCCCATGGCTGATAAACCTAGCCCCTGGCCTCTATGAGACTTAACAACATGGAACAAATGTCCTCCTGCCTTCCCCCTCCCACCGTGTAGCAGCTCCTCACTGTGTGCAGTTATTTAGAGATGATGGCGGGGGGGGTGTAACCTCTTTGAGGTCTGCACCTGCCCAAGGGCTCCCCGTGTTGCTGCCACACAGGCCATCAAATGAGACGGACCTTGTTGGAGGGTGGTGACAGTGACAGTTTTGTGCATCAGTGGCTTACGCTGCCTTAGTGAGAAAGGGAATTGATGGCAGGTACCTCCAGAGACTGAGCAGCCTCTAAAGTCCATTTTAGGAAATCTGCTCCCCACAAATGTCTTGCCATGAGGTTTATTGTTTACCACTGTAAGAGGCCCTTTGATGCTTGGGAATCAGGGAAATGCCATCATCTGGGCTAGGGTGAACGACATCAGTGTTGTGGGAAACTGGAAGAGCTGTTTTGACTCTGGCTTCGTCTGTCTGTGCATAGCTGGAAGCTGTGAAGTGCTGGAGTCTGGATCCCAACATAGCTCGCACATCTGTAATACATATCAGCAATGCTAACATGACCTTGTGCAGGAAACAAGTTTGAAATGTTCTTGGTCCATTTTCTTCCTTCCCAGTACGTTGAAAATCAAGGGGCTGCATCAAACATCATGTTTCACTGACAGAGGAAAAACTTTGGGTGAATCTATTTTTGCATGAGTGTTTTGACTCTTAAAAATAGGATTTACTTTTCATTGGGGCCATTTTTTTTTTGGAGTTATACATACAAACACCCAAGTAAACCTTATTGAGCAACAGCCAGGTCTTCGTAATGTGTAAGTGGGTTTGGTTTAAATTTCTCAAAAAGGAGACTAGACCTGTCCATTGTCTCTCATACTCTAGGAATGTGGGCTAGATAAAATCTGCTTGAGAGTGGTGGACAGCAGAGTGTTCTTTGAAGAGAAAGGTAAGGAGTAGTTAGGTTAACAGTTGGAGGAGTGATGCTGCCCGGTGCACAGAGTGCCAGTTTTGGAGCAGGAGGGCAGGAAGCTGGGGTGTTGCTCCAGCGGGATAGGTGAGTGCCTGTGTTTGAGTGTGAGAGTCAGAGAGGAGTAAAGTGTCAGGCACACTGGTCATCGCCAGGAGAGCAGGCCCAGGGGAAACCACTGAGTGCTTTTTGAGTAGAAAGCTGAGCAAACAAGCTGTCTCTTGATATTTTTCTACAATGCTCAGAGAGAGGAGATTAAGCTTTCTCTAATAGGATGATATTGGGCACTTGCTGACTCCATCCCTAGTACCTTCTCCTTGTGGAACCACACCTGAAATACTGGCCAATTATTTTCTAACAGCATTTCATTACCATTTTGGCTGTGTTTTTATTTTGTAGCTTAATTTTATGTAGTGTTTTTCAGGCTGCTCTAATGCTGCAAAGCCATAGTGCTGTGGCCTTGGGCATGGTTAGTAGAGTTGGCAACATCTAAAATTGGGATCACCTCCTACACTGTCACTGTTTAGCTGCATGACATTTGTGAAGGTGAATCACCTCTTGGTGCGTATCTCTGTGCTCGCTCTTCTTGGTTGTGCGTGTTGTTTCAGAGCAATTTAAGTCAGTCTCCACGAGACTGACCTGCCCTGTGCCTTTCCCTTCCACTCCTCTCGGTGCCTATGCAGTTGTTCCTGTAGTTGTGGAGCGAGGTGGTTGAGGGAGCTGAGTTAGCCAATGATGAATTGCTGCTGCTGGTGTCAAGCCACCACATAACTGGGCCACCAGCAGCACCAGTGAAGGAAGGGAAGGAAGAATATGCAAGCAGGAGGAGGGCTGGCATGCCCCAGCGCTGCCTTAGACTGATTAAATTCTCTGTAGATCAGCAGTGCCACCACCAGTGCCATGTAGCTCTTCAGGAATGTTGCACCCCACTACAGGGCAGGAAGAGGAGACCAGCTCTTCCAGCTGTGAAGCTGCAGTTGGAATGAGATGCAACCAAAGCAAAACATGAGACATTAGGGCCTGATTTTTGTCTTGACTTTTGAAAATATTGCCTTTAAATAGGAGGTCTTCAGCAGCACATTGCCTTGAGCAAAAGTGCTGTGGCATTTACCTGATGCGAAGTGGGTAAGGAAGTGGAACTCTTTTCAGCTTGGAAATCATGACCTAGATCTAAAGTCAGGGTGCCATAGGTTTGCCTATAGGGGTGTGTGTGTGTGTGCGTGTTTGTCTCCTGCTCCATTTTTTTCTTATTTCCTTAGTGTGCCTATACTGTACTGACAAAATTCCTGTTGTTGTGGCAAGACCCTTCCCAAAAGCTAGAATGGCAGGGCTGTGCTGCTTGTTCCAAGCTTTCCGAGTTTTCAGTCCTTTTGGTAACGTGACTATGGTATTAAATAAAATTGTATTGTGGTTACAGCAATCTTAAAATTGAAAAAGAATAAGGGACTTTTCCTAGCCATGTGCTCTTCTTTCTGTGCCACATCCTGGAGTTGGCATAAGTTTTCTTCTGTCCCTATTCTCCAAACCATGCATTTTGCTCTGCCCTACATGCTTTGGCTGGTATGAATTTTTGTTCTGTGGCCTGCAGCAAGAACTTCTGTTAACTACCACAAAAACTCTTTTTTCCATTGTGTTTGATAGAGATTCCACTCTGCTTTCTCACCCGCACTCAGCAGAAAGCAACAGGCGCTGTGTTGCGTGCTTCCCAGCACAACCATGTGAGCTTGGCACAGTGTCAGTTTAACAAACTCAGCTTTCATCCAACTCTGCTGTGGCTGTTGAGGCTGTACCTTCAATCCTGGTGTCAGAGGCAAAGCTGGGTCATGGGAAACTGGAGCTGGATGTGTATTTTGGTAAATGCACTGTAAAAGCTTCAGTTAGAGGTCTGATTAACAAGGCTGTAGCAAATGTGTAACTTGGAGGGCAACAGAAATGTAGTCTCTGGTAGTGTAGACTCTGTGAAAAAGAGCTCCTTAAGTGCTCATGAAGATGGCTACATTTTGGAAAATCATATGTTTCTCTAACGATAAACCATCCTGAGCAAATGTTTTCAGACCCTTTGAGCTCTCCCTCTGTGGGCTTGGAATGCACCCACCGGCTCTGCTTGGCTCCTTTGGTTTGGCTTCCTTTGAAGCTTAGGCCCTTTGTAGATGTGCTGCCATGGTCTGCCTTGGGGTTCAGCTTCTTGTGGGCAAGGAAAAAGTGGTGGGTGCATGGCCTCTTCACTGGTGGTGCCAAAATAGGCTGTGACTCATGCTAATTATGCAGACTTTCCTAGTCCATCCCTTCAAACTCTTCCTTGCATGTTTTGCTGAGCTCTGAGTTAGCAATAGAGACACTTGAAGTATTAACGTCTGAGTGAGTCATCTGGAGATGAGCACAGCAGTTTACAGAGGTTTGGTTTGTGGGTGTGTCTTTACTGCAGCTGGATGCGGTGGTGCTGTATCAGCATGGGGTACCATCAGTAGATGCTAGAACCAGCTTTTCTAGGGATCTCTGGTACTCAGAGTGCTTAGTACTGCTATTGTTTCATCTCCTTCCTTTCTTCTACATGCCAGGAAGATGTCTGCTTTGCTTTGATGGTGCAAAGGTGAATGTGCTAATGGCAGATTGATCCTCTCCTTTCCTGATTGCTAGGGAGGAGTGGTCATTCCAAAGCTGAGTCCTTGCGTAAGAGAGAAGGATGTCAGGAGGCAGAGTCTATGGATTCTGGAAGTGGAAGAGGGTTCTGTAATGCCAGCGCTCGCTGGATCTGGTGATACCTCCTATTGCTCCTCTTCTGTGAGGTGAAATTCCACAAAAACAGATCCTGGCCTCATTGCAAGGTTAGGTCAGTTGGGGGGTTGTAAGAGAAGAGCTTGCCTGTGCTGCAGGACATCCTTCCCTTCTGCAAAGGGCAGCATGCATTGCATTGATCCATTGATTAACTTGGCTTGCTCCAAGTTACCTCAGTAACTGTGGTAACAAGAAATTGCCTTCCTTGTAATGGGAGGTGTTCTAGGAGAATACTTCCATTGAACGTAGAGGAAGGAGGAGGAGCTCAAATGCTAGCTTTAGTGTAGCAGGCCCACAGCAGACCTGTGGCAGGCTGTGAGAAAGAACAAATTATGGTGTTTTTGAGGACTGCCTGCATCTGCCTTCTAGCCTTTTTTTTAAAGGGATTTAACAGTTGAGAGAGATGAGCAGTCCAAGCAATGCCTGCTGGATGTTTGTTGTTGCTGGGGAGGTTTCCTTATGAATCATCTGTCTGTTTTGTGTGTGTTAATTAACACAGCGTGTCACACAACGAAGATGGAGAGCCAGTTTTGTTCAAGTGGGCCCTTGGAGGCGGTGGGAGATGGCTGGGGGGTAGATGTATGCCCTTTGGATGGCCTCAGTCCCTCTAGTATGTCCTATAACCTAAACAGAGGCCTGCATGCAGCTCTGCAGCAGTATGACCCGGGGTATCCCTGCTGTCTAGGCTATGCTGATGGGGCAGGATGCAGTCGTCTTCTCTCACTCTCTTCTCCTACCCCAAAAATATTTTTCTTATGAAATGGCAAGACTGAAATTTGAGGAGGAGGTGGCAGGGAAGGAAACCCCTTCCAGACGCATGGTCATTAAGGTCTGTGCTCTTCAAATAGCCCATGTTTATGCTGGAATGGTTATAACCAAGTGGGCAGTGTGTTTTGTCACCACACTAAGCCATGCATCGAGCTTAGTATTAGCTTCCCTTCGTTCCTTTCAGATAGCCTGTTACCGCTATTAATAGAAATGTCTGCAAGCTTCCCTGGTGCCCAAAAGTGCCTGGAGACAGCAAGAGGCTTTTGCATTCGTAAGCGCAACTTCTGGTTGTCTATTTTAAGGCACCGTGTTAGAACCCATGGCACGAAGGCCTTTCATGGTGAGCCCGGGCCTGTCCCAGGGACACGCTGCCCCAGCCCCCAGCTCGTGGCCGGCCGGCATAGCTGTGCTCTCCATCACCCTTAGCCTGCACCCACTGCCTGGCCTCGCTTGGCCACAGCGTTTCCAAGGGTGGCAGTTCTTAACCCTCCACAGCTCAAGTACGTCCAGCTGCGAGGGCGATCTCGTGTGAAGCTGCTCTGTCAGACACAGAGAGAGGGGTAAATTTTGGCAGGAAGGTGGTGACAAGCTGGAGCGGGGCGCCAGTGGTGAGGGAGTAACCTCTTAACCCGCATCAGCTGCAGCCGGAGCAGTTTGGCAGCGCTCGCGGGCTCCGCTGGCGAGGCGGACTGCTAATAGAGCTTATAAAGTCAGTCAGATTGTTGGCAAACTTTCAGACCGCTGTGCTCCTGATGGAGCTTTTAAACGTCTCCTAAAAGTATCCCGCGTTATCAGAGAGCGCCCTGTCCTCTGGAGCTGGGCCAGGACCTGTGAATGAAACAAGGCTGATAGTGCTGGACTGCAGTGGTTCTGCCAAAAAGGAGAGGGAGGAAGAAAAAAAAAGGCAAGACTTCAGAAGATAAAATATATTTTTCTGTTTTGAAGTTTCACATCACAGAAATGATTTCCAGCCTGCCTTGATACACTTCTGTTAAGGTGTTCTCCGTAGAAACCATCAAAACAAAAGCTTTTTGATTTTGTTTTCCCCTCTTGAAGTTATATAGGCAGGAGAGAGATGCCCAGGGTTTATCATCCTAAACAGACATGAAGCGGGAAAGTATGAATCCCTAAGTGTTTTTCAATTCTGAGAATTTGTTTGAGAGCTATGGGAAAAAGACCGCAATGAGAAGGTGTAACTACTGAAATGGGGAGGCCTGGCCTGGGCTAAAAAGCGTCACAGACGTGAGCCTCTAGGATAAGCAGCACAGCTGTCTAGCATGGCAGCATATTTTAGTGCGAAACCAGGTCTTTTCAGCGTTTTCCCCAGTGCGTGGGCGCAGCCCTGGGGCTGCGATGCCCGCGGCGTGCCCGCCG
>VZSV01000021.1:3114850-3133141 GCA_013398735.1 Nothocercus julius
TTTTCCCCTGAGGCCTTTTCCATGAACAAACATAAATATTACAGCCTAACTCACAGAGGCCCGATGTAGGTTCCTTTTAAGATGACAAGGGTGAAGATGTGCGAGTCAGGAGACACGGCCTCTTCAGCAAGAGGGAGCTGCAGAGTACGGGTACCAGGATGGGGAACTGACCATAACTCGTGAACAAAGATGAAACCTCTGAAGCCCCTGCATAGGCCTGAACACCGGGCTTTTTTTCTTTTCTAGTTATGTTGTTTGAGGCTTTTTCTACAGATTAGACTAGTTTATGGTGTTCTTATTGCTCTTATCACAAGATCTACTTGCTTCCTGTTCTTTAGTTTTTGTAATCTCGAATACACATCTCCCAGTTTAACTGTTAGGACTTTTCAGCTGTTCTGTGGATGTAGGGTGGGGTGTGGTGTGCATAGTCTTCTGGCTTTCCCAAACAGGGACCTGGCTGGAATGTGCAAGGACCTTTACGCTTATACTTCCTTTCCCTGCAAACTAGAGCATTGAAATGGAAAGGGGTACTAGGATTGCATGTTGTCCTGGCAGGACAAACCTGGAGGGGATATCTGGACCTTGAAACCCTATTTATGCTTAGCTAAGGAGACAAAACCCCCAGTTTAGGAGATTTGAGAAGCTTTCAGAGCTATTGTCCCAAAATTCAGGTGCCCCACCTTTGTATTGGTGGGACAAAAGTTGCAATGAATGAGCAGAGCCGGTGACAACTGATAACCTTTGATTAAACTTTGGCGTGGTAAACAATGATAAGATGACTGTCAAGAATGGACTTTCAGATGGTGTAAAGCAGCCTGCCTCCCCTGGTTTTGATGAATAAATGTTGATTTTTCAGGAACTAGAGTCTCTGGCCCGTCGCATGTGTGCTTAGGAGGCTAAGGGCTCAGTAGGTATGAGCTTCCTTGGGCTGGCGCAGAGCGTGAACCTGTGAGTGCCACGTTAATTTTGGCACCACCCTACATGAGAGCGCTTAATAGTGGAGAAATGTTGGAAAGATTGTGGATTACTTTGTTAAGCAAGCGTGGCTTGTAAGTAATGTGGAGCTGACCCTTTGTGACACTTACGTGACCCAGAAACAAAGCAGCAGGCAGGAGAGCCCTGCAGTAAATGAACAGTGTTTTGATATTTTCCAATAATAAAAACTATTGAGTTAACCTTTGGAAAATATAGTTAAACTTAATTTATTTTCAAATGTGCTATGTTTTCAGTATGTTTGTTTGCACTGTAACCTAATTTTCCACTTCCTTTCCCTTGTCATACAGTTTTTAGGCCAGGAATGCAGTAATGAATAGAGAGAAGAATGTCAGTTTAGACTGTAGAAAGCCTCTGTGAAAAAGCCTGGTAGAATTAAATAGGAAATGATCATCTGTCTGCAGGATTTCAAAGCTCATGTCTTCTCTGGTTTAAAGCTACAGGACTGCTAATAAGTCATTTTGTAAATGTGGCCTACTGCTCTCTGTGGCTGATTATTGTTTGAATAATCTTGCTTTTTTTTTCCTCTCTCCTTTTTGCCTCTGTGTGGAGATGTTTGCATGCATCCCTTTCCAGTTTATTTAAACCATAGAACCGCTGCACTGTGGCGGTGCCTGCAGCCTGTCTCTGGGGGTTCAGTGTCTAAACAGAGTTTCTTCCTCACTAGGATTACTGTTGTGCCCGAGCTGGGTCCAGATCGACACACTGGTTTAGTTTACCTTCCAAAGGGGTGCAGGTTTGATGTGGCCAGCTGGATTGGAATCAAGAGTTAGCAAGCAACCCTTTCCTGTGGGTTAAACCAAGCTACTGGATCTGCTTGCAGGTAACTCTTGCATGTGCTTAAAGCTCTGGCCTAGAGGCCAAAGCTCATGGCCTTCTATATGTTGCATAGTTGTCACTGTGCTGTCTCCCCTACGCGTTACAAGCTGCGTGCGGTTACCGGAGTGGCAGTCCCAGAGGCCGGCAGTGCAGTGCTTAGCTCTGGCCAGTGCTAGGCTGGATAGCCACTCGAATTCAGCTGAGTGGCAGTGCAGAAAGTGCTGGGGCCTTTGCTGCCTGCGCATGGGTAGCCTTAGACTAGAGATGAATTGGGGTCAGCACCCTGCGATATGTTAATTTGCCAATAATCGTTATAAGTAATAGCTTGACTGATTCATGAGTTCCATAAATTGATTAGTTCTTCTGTTAATGAAGAGCCCTAAAGAACTACATGCATGATAGATCATTCCTTTACTTTATGACTCTATCTGGCCCAGGAAACTTGAGCACACTGGGCTGTGCTGGTACCTTTTCCACATTTCCAGTGTGCCACTGTATACTAGCAGTAGTGACCAAACAGTTATTAATTTATTTATTTTTAAATGGAATTAGCTGAGTACTTGTTTGAGCTCCCTGGTGTACTGCAGTGCTATCAGCCTGGTACATATTAGATCCTCCTCACTAAACTGGACTCACTTTGTGGCGAACTGAGACTCATATGGTGCAAGACAAAGTCTCAGCTGTTAGACAGCAGCTTCCATGTGGAGGAAGGACCATGAACTGCAAGGGTCAGTGGCTTCTAAAATCAATTTTCCTTCTTTTAACGCCTCTCTCCCAGTCCAGAACCAGTGTCTTGAGAGTTAGCAGAGTTTGGGGTTTGAATTGAGGAGCAGCTGGCCTGCAGATCGCTGCGGATGAAGCGGAGGCTGTTGCTGGTGGGGGCTGATCTGTATAGGCTCTGGGACACGAAGGAGCGATCGCTGTTCCCTCCAGCACATGTGAGCTGCTTCAGTGTCAGATGGAAAGATGCTCCAGGATGTCTGAACGGTGGCGGAGCCCTTTTTGAAAATCTTTCATCTCCAACAAGAACAGGGTTACCTTTTCTTTTTCAAATGGACTTTGCTTCAGTCATCCCTGCCTTTGTCCCTTTGAGATGTCGTTGCCATAATCCACTCTACATGGGGCTGCGTGTTGAGACCACTCAGAAAGTGAAGCTAATGCAGAATGCAGTGACCCGCTTATTAAGTAGCGCTTCATGCTGGGAACACATCACATTAATGTGCCAGGATCTGCACAAGCTGCCAATACGTTTTTGGATGTTGGTGTTAACCTATAAAGCTATAAATGGCTTGGTACCTAGCCACTTGGGTCAGGAGAGAAGGCACAGTGCCTTTATTAATTATACAAGCCTCCAGCTGAGAATGAATCTGCTTAGGCTACTGGAAGCAGTTCACACTGGGCACGTTCAGAGCCTTAATGCAGACATTAGCATACCCTTACTTTGCATCGTTTAATTTGCATGGCAACTCCTGTGCCAGTAGCGATACCTTCCCTTGCACCTTCCTTTGAGGCTGAGGTTCTTTGCAGACTTGGTAGTCTGTGCTCTGGGCCTGGCACTGGAGGTCAGTTTTGCTCATCCACCAGATGAGAAGGAAGCCCCAGCGTGGACGTAGCAAAGAGTTTACAGGCTGGGGTGCTTCAGGATCTGTAAAATTAGTAGATAAGAAAATAGGTTATGCTTACTCAGAGGTATCTTGTAAATATGCCTGAGTTTGGGGAGCAAATTTAGGTTGGCTTTAGTGCTTTTTTTAATCAAAGTAGTCCATGCTTTACAAAATGTCCCTCCTTCCTTAGTAGAAAAAGCAACCCACAGCACTGAGCCATTATGTCTGTGGACAGATCTGCAACTACTTCCTGCATGTGACTGTGGTGTTTCTTGTTGGTAATTATAGTAATATTTATGTCTCTTTGCATTTTTATGTGTCCTTTGTCAGGCTGATTAGAGGAGGCAGAAAGCTGCCCTTTCATTTTTAAAAAAAAAAAAAAAAGAAAAAAAGCCTCATTAGAAAGCTTGCTGACATCAACTAAATTGAGTTTCACCTTGTATCAACGTTTTAATAAATAAGCAGAGATGCTCAGTCTATTGCTCTAGCATACATGCTCTGCTCACACAGCTTGCTGCATGCTTTGTGCAATAGAGCTTTTTCCTTTTTGATGCAAAACAATGCTAACCGAGTTAAAGGGAAATGCTATATTCATATTCAAGCTTTCTTTTCCCCAAGTAAACCTTGAAAAAAATAATTTGCATGGTATCCAATCATTTTGACTATATATGTTTTTTTGATTCTGCTGTTGTACATATCAGAGCCTTAAATCTAACATTTTCTTTTGCAGCACTGCAAATGTGAGGTGTGATTTACATTTGTTTTTCTTGCAAATTAGGGAAAGCATAAAACACAAGCAGCTTTCCTTTCAGATGCCACCAACTCTGGGCAAATTCAGGCTGGAAAAAGCCGCAGAAGCAAAGAGGGCCTGGGGAGAGGGGCAGGAGAGGCGGTTTTGGGAAGTTTAACAGGCGCCTTTACAGCCAGCAGACCAAAAGACTCTTGTTCCAGTCTGTATCTTGCTCAAATATTTATAACAACAGTTTACACTCTTTTAACTTCTGGTTTCTCTCTTAGAAATCCATATTTAGGTGCCTAATTTTAAAAGCCTGTCCCTGCCAATTACTTCTAGGACTGTGCCAAGCCCACGTTCTTGATCTTGGGGTTTTAAAGGGAGCTGTAATTTGGGTGCTTTTTATAGAGCCCGGCGGCAGCCCGGGAGGCGGGAGGTCCCGTCGGGGCGGCGCGGGGCCGAGCGGCCTGTGCCAGCGCCCCGGCCGCCCGTCTCAGCTGCCTCGTCCGTCCTTCCCGTCTACAGCCGTGAGTTTCCTATGGCTGCCTCTTTGCTGTGGCGCTGGGATGTGTCCCCCCACCCCCTGCAGAGAGCCGGAGCTGCTGGGGCCCTCATGGGCGGTTTTGGCTGTAAGCTCAAGGTTTAACCAGATTTGCTGCTCCGAGTGCCTGTGCCAAGAATTTGGTCCCTTTGATCAATTAATTTCCCTGGCAGCGGGGGAGGAATAATAAAGGTTAGGGAGGCAGTACCCTGGAGCCCTGGCTGCAGAGGAGGGATCTTCCCCCTGCCCTCAATAGCGCCAGCAGAGCCTCCTCTGCCTTCTGCGTGGGTTAAATTCCCCCGGGGAAGCCAAGCTCGCCCCGGCACACAACCCAAACTGGCAGGCCGGTGAAGTGCCAAAGGTGACTGCCAAATCCAGCTTCTTACAGTAATGCCTGGGAAAAGGGACTTGCGCCACGGCTCTTGAGTGCCATTGCGCTCCCCCGTGGCTTGTGCTTTTTCCACCAAGAGGCGACGCACAGCTGGGGTACCGGGACCGCTCGCCCAGGCGTCCCCTCGCCCCTGAGCCAGCAGGACTGTGGTTGCCTCTGAGATGCGAAGGGGGCTTTAAGGGGAGCAGGGAGCACTGGAGAAGGGGACAAAGCAGGAAGGGAGATGGCAGCTACAACACAGCGATGGGGGACAGCCTTGTCCTTTTGCGCGGTGGCTCGGTGGCCGCTGGTGCAGCGCCCGCGCGTGCTGCTGTGGACTGGCTCGAACGGGAGCCAGGAGCTCTGCTGCTTCCTGTTCAAGTGGCCTTTGCTACCAGGCCAGGGACTTGTCCAGTTGGTTTCCATGCCTGCTCATGTTAAATAGGTCCCTGGCTCTGTTGCTGGTGTGTCCTCCTCCCGTGGCCTCTGTTCGGGGGCCTCTCTGACCTTTGGGGTGCCTCCTCCCAGTCCTTACTGGCTTGGTTTTCTGTATGCCGGGCTAGCGAGTTGGATGAGCCCTATGCTAAGGAGATGCAGTGAGAGGCGAGGAGGAGCGCGGGACCCGCTGCCGTTGGCAGCTCTGGCAGAGACGGTCCCAACCCGCGTGCCGATCCGTCCTCGTCCTTCCCGGCCCTCCCGCCCTCCTTGCCCGAGGCAGCACCGCGTGGTGTCCGTGCGCCGCCTGCCACAGCCTCTTTAATTGGGATGGGCCAGTTAAATCTCCTGCCTCAGTGCTGCTTGTCTGGGGGTCAAATTTGGAAGGGCAGCAGCTGGAGGAAAATTAGAGCAGGCAAATGTGTGTAAATATGTCTCTCCCCGATGGCTTTCATCATAGCCAAACCTTGACTAAGCGATGAGGCTCAGGGCTGTAAGTACCTCTGTTGTTTCAACTGTAGTAAACTGAAACCCGAGGTTGAGCCATAGCTGGTTTGTGTCCTTTTCCCTTCTAATCTTCTGGCTTTCACTGTGGTTATTTTATTGGAGTGTTTGCCGCTTGCTATTCTGAGCTGCCGGTGGTAAGTCTGCTCTGCGCCCCTGCTCTTCAGTTAAAAGGTTTCCACTTCACTAGTGAACATGATTACATAATTTCAGATACACTAAGACCTCAAATTACTGGATTTTATTTCCCGCATACAAACAAATGTATTTAAGTAATCTATTTTTAACTGCGCCTCCTGCCCATGAACTTCAGTAAAGGGAAATTTATTTTTCACGACGGGTGAGGAGGAGCGAGGAAGAAATAAAAGTGTCAGAGGGTGAAGGTAGAAGGGAAAATAAATGTGCGAAGTTCCAGAGTGATAGTGTTATGTTGATCCACCTGTTTTTTTTATAATTACTAGAAGTTGCTGAGCCTCATCAGCTGCTCTGAAGCCTTGGGAGAACAGGAAATGCTGATGCAGCCCGAATTGTGCTTCTCTTCAGGCTTGTGCCAAGACTGTGCGGAGTCAGATTGCCTCCTAGGATCATTCATCCAGACGTGTGGGTCAACTGAGCTCCAAATTTGCTCTGAAGATCAGATGTAACCTCTGTGATCTCTTTTACTCTGTAAAACCCTTTCTCTGAATTGTTGCTTTGAGAGCAGTTTGGAGTTCATGGTGGCTTCTTAGTTTCTTGACATATAGTAAAGGGGCATTATTGTATATGGCCTTATATGGGGAATATATACATATATATATATTTCATATGGGGGTTAATTTGCTTTAGCCTGCCCTCTGCCCCTGGGAAGCCTATATTTCTTTCCCTATGCTATGTATTCCCAGTTACCCTTGTAGGCCTACTTCCCAAAGACCATGCAAGATAAAAATCAATTTGCCTGAATTACTCTTTTGATTTTGGCCACATAACAAATCCAAACTGGAGTAAAGTTTGCTCTGCAGGTTCTGTTGGGAGACCAGACCTTGAGTTGCTGTGCACCTTAATTTGGAGGTGCATTTCTGAGCCTCCAGAGTAATGTGTAGTTGAAAGGGGTTAGGTTTCTGCTTCCTGCTTCAGACCAGCTTCAGCGTTAACACACAGGATGTGTAACGATGGTCCTCAAAGGCCTCTTTGCATTCATGTTTACAATCTTGATGTTGTATTAGCACAGGCTTTTACCAGTATTTTATTTCATGCTTCTCTCACCACAAGCATTTGCTGCTTGTAGAAAACCAGCTGGAGTGTCTCTCTCTCTCTCTCTCTCTTTCTTTTCCCTTTAATAATCTCTAGCTTGGGACCACTGATCCTTCAACAACCTCTTCCCTTTTTGATGTGCCCTCTGTTTTCTCTTATTTACGACAACTGCCATGCTTGGGATTCTCTCGTTCATCCTCTCCCTCCTCTCAATTTCTTAGGACAAGCTGAAAATGAGATTTAATGGGCCTCCCACTGCTGTTGCTCTTTTGAGATTACTGGGATCAGATGTGCTTCTCTTGAGAACTAGATCAAAAGGAAATGAGAGAGGGTAAAGACCAGAACACTCAGGAAGGCGACAGAAAGTGAGGATAAGGCTAGGGAAAAGTGGTTCTTAGCATGTAATACGGTGGTTGCAGGACAGTTCTGGCTTTGCTGGCTCCTTGCCAGGGTTTTACTGACATGTCAATGCCACTACAGTGTGAAAAGCTTAACAATTTTGCTATAAAGCCTTTCAGCGAGCCCAACACCACCTGATTGTTCCTGTTTTTTTTTATCATAGGCTACTAGCCATAAACAAGCTGCTTGTTTTAATGTGGGACTTTTTTTTTTTCTTTTTGGCTGACCTATTCATCCTCATGTTCCCAGAAAGCCTCTCCATATTAATTGCATTACACCACTGGGGACACCTGTCAGCAAGGACACAGCTGAACAGGCTCTTAATATTTCCAAATCACTGATAATGCTCCAGTTAAACCTCTCTGCTCATTTTATTTTATTTTATCTTTTTAAAAAAGAAGGCAGCAACAACAACAAAACCCACCACTAATGACAAGCCAAGTGGCTCGCTGAAGCCGCAGTTCCTGTTCTTCTGTCTCGCATGAGATGACTTTGTGGCACAGGAGCTGGCAAGGGTTGACGCCTCTCACCGCGCTCCCCAGTTCATCCTCCCTGGTGTTGATGGGGAAGGGTCATCCAGGGACCAGGATACCAGTTTGGGCATTCAAAGGCTGGATTTAAATTCCCCCTATGAGCATGTGCCACTCACATCCAAGGCACCGAGCCAGATGGCTGCAGGGACGGTGAAGGAGGTGGTTCAAGGAGCTGTAGAGATCTCCTTGTGGTGCAGGCTCTCAGCACCATGTGGTTGTGCGTTTTTGGGTAAAAAATAACCTGCAAGATACGTGTGGTTTTCTTGTTGTTCGCAAACTTCAAAGGAAACAAATACGCTATGGCAAGGACTTGGTTTAAGCGCCAAATTTAATCGTCTTAGAAATGTGAGGGAAATCTCACTAAATTCAAAGTGTCTGAAGAATTAGAGAGAACCTGCTTTCTGGTTATACGCTGTTTATCCCCTTTCTGCTCTCCTCTATTATTGTCATCAGAGAGGGGTAGAAAGGTTTTGTCAAAGTCCTCATTTAAAGGAAAGATGCAGCTCAAATTTAACCAACACTGAGCACGTGGTGTGACCCAGGGAAGCAGCAATATCTTTCATTTTGGAGAGGTCTAGCTGTTGAGTGGTGTCAGGATGTTGAAACTACTTTTAGACTAACTCCGAGAACAGGCCGACTTCTATGGAAACGCACTGGCCAAGTGATTCAAAAAACATCTTTTGAGAAAATTACCTCATCATATAGGAGATTTCTTTTTAAAACTAACTGCATGGGAGTTCTTGGCAATAATGGTCTCTACATCTGATGGTCTAACTAGCATGAAATAGAGCTGCTGCTTTCATTTATATACATTACACTATCTGGTTTCTCACTTGTGGTTTGGGAAAAGCATGAATTTTCAAGTTTTCCTCATGGGACTTCTTTGGCTTCTTTCACTTTACCTTTTTATTTTTTTCTTTTTCTTGCCTGCGATGTAGAAATATAGAATAATAATTAAATGGCTCTAGGAATTTTGCATGGGAGATGCTAAAGTATATGCATCGTGGTCGTTTTTATTGCTGTTATAGTTCCTCAATCTCCCTGCAAGGAAACACAACAAAAAAACAGTCTTTCTGGAGATTATAACATGCTTGCAGTTTACCTGGGAGAAGTTAAATAAACAGGAGAAATGACAGCCCTTTCCCAGAGTCTAACACTTCTGCGAGGCCCAGGCTCCGATTGCAGCCTCCCTTTCCCATGTGCAGGTCCAGGGTTCTTCAGTGGTCCCCTCTACCTTGGTCTATTCTGGGTTGCTTTTTAGTTAAAAATACTCAGCTGACTATTTTTACACGCAAGTACACAGACCTTTCCTTCCTCCCTCTCCTAAATATTAAGTGCCGAAACCATATTATGAGCTGTTTGTTTTGATTCTGTGATATTTTTAAATCAAAGATGGGTTTTGAGGGAGGCATGCAACCAAAAATATTTATAGGTTATAATTCTGCTTGGTAGGCTCGTTTACTTTAATTAGCTGTAATGTGGGAGTTCAGCTCTTGTCATCAGGATAGAAATAGGCTTATTACTTTATAACTTAAAGTCTTGTTTTTGTGTGTTTTTCTTTTCTCTCCACTTCCTTTCTATGATGGATGCATTATTTATGCTGTTCCTGTGTCAAAATTTCATTCTGAAAGTGTTAAGCAGCCCTCCTCTGCTTTCTCTTTTTTTTGTTGTTGTTTTTTGTTTTCTGCTTGAGATTTATAATGCACCCCAGGAAAAAAATAGGTGCTGACTGTGCCGTGAACAGTGCCCCTTCATTATTAAGCAGCCCTTGCAAACTTTTGGAAAATGGACCTACTGTGATAATAAATCTTCTCCCTTGCCGTATGGCCCTGAATGTGGCTCTGACCACATAAACAGCTCTCCCCGTCATTCTGCGGCTGCTCACAATGCCAGCCATTTATAAGCCAGTTGGCTTTACATTAATTAATTCCCAAGTCATTCACAAATAGCAACAATCACCTCAAAGTGCAGGCCTAGGAAAGGGCTGGGGTTTTTTAAAAGGAAGATCTGTATATACAGATTTGCCCCTCTCACAATAGGGAACAAAAGCAGCTCTCAAGGCGACAAAACCTTTCTGCTTTTGGGCTCAAGGTCGCGGCTTCTCCTGGTTTAGCTCCTGGTGGTTTATTTACAGCAGGGGCTAGTTTCTAATGTTTGACTCCTTTGGGAAGTAGGGTTGGCTGAGCGTCCCATCCCAAGTGAAAGACGGCGCTTTGCAAAACTGCCTGTGGGCTGAGGAAGACCTGATTGCACTGGAGAGCAGCTGGCAGCGGGGGATGATGCCTGTCCTCTAGGTCCTCAAAGGTGAGGTAAGGATTTAGCCTCATTAAAATGTTGCTCAGATCACTAGTTAATTCATAGAATCACAGCACCATTATGGTTGGAAAAGACCTTCAAGATCATCAGGTTCAGCTGTAAACCCATCAGCTCCATGTCTACTACTCATGCCTACAATTCTCACCTGGATTGTGGTGCCTGTTTGGAAAAGTACTTTTAAGAGCCTTCCAGCAGGACCTAAAAGTCAGCTGATAAAATGTTATATCTGAGACATTCCTTAAAATATTTCAAAATTTTTATTTCTTAAGGAATTTTCAGTTCTGCTCCTTGTTCTGCGCGGGTTGAGCAGTGTTTCCTAGTATCTCACACCAGCGATCCCTTCTGCCTCCTCTTCAGGGCGCCGTGAGGTGCCTGCACACACCCTGCAGCCCCTCTGCACGTTCCTCCTCGCTCCTGGAGCATCCCCATTGCTCCCAGCACCAAGACCCGTGCAGTCTGCTGTTGGCTCTGCCTCGGCTCCCCTCCTGCCTCTGCCCTTCTCAGTGCTGAGCTTTCCTGCACGTAGAAGTTTTTCCTCTCGCTTCCTGCTTGCCCAGCTTCCCCCTTGACAAGGTGAGTTGTCTCCCTGCTGCTCAACTATCTCCTTTTGATCCTCGTTCTTCCAACAGCCTCTTTATCCTCCCTTTCCAGAACTGCTTATATCTTCTATGCCATCTATTTTGCCTTATGTAGGCTGTAGACTTACAATAAATTTTCCAGTGGTAGCTGACCAAGGGAGCGCACTCCTGCTGTACTGGAGACAGTAGCATTTTTCTCATGCAAGTCATCTTTGATAATTCCGTTGTGTGCACGTGCATGTCCATGTTCCTCCCTGCCAGACCTTGACAAAATGGCCTTAAAAGGGTATGAACGTCAGAGGTGAGCTGCCCTCAGCTCACCTCTTACCTCAGCTCACCAATTAAGTGTAACTATAATTTTGCTGCCCTGTGAAGGTGTGTTGTGATATGGCCTTTGAGGATACAATTACATACTAGTTTCCTAGGACAGTGTCTCATCCAGGCCATGGATCTGAGAGTCCTTGCTCAGGGATCAGCCTGGCGGTGATTTGTTTCTTCATCAGCTTCTTGTGGGGGAAGGAAGAGTTAATCCCTTATTTCCAACATGTTATTTAGATGCTGCTCCAAAGATGGGGTTACTAATTTCCTCAAAGGGTTTTTGCTGTCATTCATCGTGGGAGTGCCCTGAATGCTTGAAATATATTAATGGGTTTATTTTCATAGTAGTGCCATGAGAAGGAAGAGCATCACTTTCACGTTGTAGGTGGGAGCAGCAGCAAAGCATGTCAGATCAAGGTCAAAGGGAGTGCAAAGTTGAGACACCTAAATTGAAACATCCTTAACTTTTCTTTCCCCCCAGACTGGTTGCCAACTTTGCTTATAATACTGATACTCAACTTTATAGGTACCACGGGAGACACAGCCTATTAATATATAAATAATTTACGATGTAAAACTAAGGTTCATTGTTCTTTAAGTGAGTTGGTTAGGCATATAGTGTAGCAGAGTTTATCATGGTAATGGTATTTCTGCTGGATTCATCAGAGATAGCACTATAAAAATAGAACACATTCAGATTCACGGAAATCTGTCTGCTTTCTGCTTCCAGTGAAGCTACTCGGGGCCAAATTTTCAAACATCAGCTTCTAGTTGCACCAACATTGTGAGCCCATGCGAAATACAAATACACGCACGTAGGTTCTTTTACATGTGGGCAATGCCCATTTCTGCCTAAATGTGACATTTTGAGAACAGATGTTGCAAAATACTTGCACATATTTTGTGGGAGCAACAGTGACATCTATCCTGATGGAAACACAGCTCCCATTTTTACTTTTCTTTGCTTGGTAGGCCGTTTATCTTGTTTCCTTTGGCGCTGTGTGTCTTTCTCAGCTGCTTTCTGTGTCTGGAAAATCTGCCCACCTTATGCATGCCAATCACACTTTTTTTTCACCTCTTTTCTTTAAACTTCTCTTAATCCACTTTATGCTGTTCTTCCTGTTCTTTTCTTTTCAACTCTTGAATTTGGGTTGCCACTTGAGTTTTTGTGTGTGTGTGTGTGTGTGTGTGTGTGTGTATTCATACTCATTTGTGTCAGGCTCCATGGGTTGGTATTCCCTCATTTTTTCAGGGAAATGTTTATTTTATATAATTAACCTGTGTCTTCATCTCAACAACAAAAAGCACTTCATGTGAATATTGCCTTTCTAAAGGTTGAGGTTGCTAAAACACAGAGATGAAACCACTTGTCTCGGTCAGTTGGTTAGGAGCAACTCCACAGGCAGAACGCATCTCACAGCGCCCGGACTAGCAGTTTAAGTGCTGAGTAACGTAATATTGGCACTGCCTTGCTGCTGCCTCCTTGCAGGGGGACGGTGGTGGGGAAGGCAGTAAATCAGTTTGGAAGGTATGGTTTACTTTGGCTCCCTGACACTACAAATGTTATTTCTGAAATAGCAGTGGTTAATTGCTCAGGCTCCTCGGCCGCACGGGCCCAGTCGAATGTTTCCATCTCGAGGGTGCGGGAGAGGCGCTGGAGCGGGGCCAGGAGGCAGGGCAGGACGGGCCCGCGTGGGCCGCGCAGCGCTGGGAGCCGGGGCGGTAGCTGCCTCGCCTCCGCTGAGCACCATTCCTGTTTAAGCTTCCTGCAGTCTTTCATTTCGGTGGCTTAAGCTTAGGGGTGTTTTATTTTCCATTTTCTGTTTTTTCAAACACATGACATGAAATTGCAGGTGTTTTCAGGCCTTCGTTTGTAAAATTATCTCTCATCACCATAATTTACCTCTCCTAATGATTTTTTTGGACAGGTTTTAGTAGCAAGATGCACTAACTACTCATTTTATCTTTAATGCAACTAAGTACATTCTACAAGACCCTACAGACAATATTACTATGAGCCCTATAGTGGAACATGCAGGAGAGTTTCCAGCAATTAATGTTCTCTGTCATCTCAGGCTGTGCATGGCTTGGGGATCCTTCCTATGGAAAGGGTGGGAAGAAATGCTCTTCCAGGCAGCATTCTTCCCCCTTGTCCTAGGATTCCTGGGAGCTCCTGCGGATGCCCCCAAGGTGGCTGCCATCTGGATGTTTTGACAGGTTATATGAGCATCCAGATCAGGCAGTGATGGAGAAGAAAGCTGAGGCAAAAGCAAGCTGGGCTCTGTGTGCCTTTTTCCCAGGTGTCGGGCATATGGATCTGCCCTGGGAGCTCCAAAATGGCCTCAGCTTAGTTGGCTTGGCCAGAGGAGACAGCTGGGGGAAAGAAGGGCAGGGAGACACTTACTGCTCCTGCGGATAGCAGCCTTGCCAAGCTTGATTGATGGGCACTGCTTTATTTGCCAGACCTGAGCTAAAACTTAGGAAATGGAGCAGAAATGTGCAGCTTGGGCAAGGCAGCCCTGCAGAGCAGGGGAATGTGCTGTGCAATGCAGGGCCCTGTCAGGGAGGGGTGCAAACTCTTCTCCGCTTCTCCCTGCTATGATTCGATCGTTGCAGTATGAGCATGGCAACAAACCATGCACTGAGAGGCCCTAAAATGGAAAGGGCTGCAATGGTAGAGATGTCCTGGCGCTGGGAGTGTTGACCCTGTGCAGGATGCTGGCGTAGCCAGAGCACCCAGCCTGCTAATACAGGCTGAACCCTCACTTTGCTGTATTGGTAAAAGCAAACTCTAGGCTACAGTATAAACAAGGACAGAGCTTGTAACCATTTTAGGACAAAATATTGCTGGCCCATTGCTCTTTGCTGCCAAGGGCCTTTTAAAAATTGTGCTAAATTCTATATAAAGAGAATTGTGCAAATTCTTTATTGAGCTTTCAAACTACCCTGCAGAGTTTACTACAGAATAGAGTTCTCTTGCAGAGTTCACAGTTCACAGTTTCTTTATGTTACTTTCAAACTTCCACACAGTGACAATTAGTTCTGCATTTGGCTGTGTTTGTTTGTGACGAGGAGTTTAGGCTCTCTCCAGACTTCAATTACCTTCTTTCTGGTTGGACTTGCAACAAACACGTGGTAGCGGCCACAATATCGGGACCGTCTTCTGTGACGCCAACCCCCTTGGTACAAAGCAATTCAACTCACTTACCTCATTTGAGAACCGAGTGCTGCTGCTCAGGCCGAAGCAGAGATGCTGTGAAGGTTCAATCAAAGCCTCTTTGAGGGAATAACAGGAAAATGTGTTTTCTGGGTTGGTCCAAGGCTTAAACTGTGCTTGGGTTTTGATGCAAGCCCTCCGAAAGTGGCAGTAGCTGGCAGTGTGAGCCTGTCAAGCAGGCCCTGCTCGCCCAGGCTGTGCAGTGCAGACGGAGCAGGAGCCTCGAGTGACATACAGTCGAAGTGCGTGTCCTGTGGTAGCCCTGTGAAAATGCCGAAGAGGGTAGTGACCAACCTGGGGCTACAGGGCTGCCAGAAACTGGATGCGTCTCAAACCATGGACATCCTGCTATTATGCAATGGGGATTTTACAGGGCAGAAATTGGATATTCTCTTCAACTAAGGATTTTTGTTTGTTTTTTAAACCTCCAAGGCCTGCAAAAGGCCTCTGAAGAATAGAGGAAAACTTCCACTGTTGTCAGGAGTACACTCCCTTTAAGTAAGATGCCTAAAAAACTGCCTTGGGAACCTGTAGAGGGTGGTTTGTGGATGTTTCTTTGCTGCCCTTCATCTGATGGAGGATCAGAGTCATAGGTCTCAGCAAACTATCCCTGTCCCTTTCAGCTGTATCTTATTTGGGGGCTGTAAGGCTTTATTGCCCGTTTCTGGAGGCACTAACAGCAGAGCACTGTGTGCCCCTCACCCCTCAGTCATTTGCCATGGCCCTAACTTGCCCTGGCTTGTGGGCATGCGGATCCAAAGAGGAGCTGGGCTGCCGGGCCCTTGTGTAACAGAGCCTACTTGCCTTTCCTTGAAGTGGCCTTGCGTGTTGCCTCTTTGGCCCATGGTGCTCCCTGGTTCCTTCCCTCTCAGGAAGCTTGATTCTTCTATTCGTACCCCCTCTAGCAGTGCCGTGACAGACTGGAGATAGCAAACACTGTCATTAACTCCAATCATTGCTTATGAAATGGAGAAAAGCATGTAGAAATGCATAGCAGGGCAGACGTCCATCTTTATGCTGTCGCCCTCCGGGGTATTCATCAATCAGGCCCTGAACCTCTGGCAAGGCATCAAGGGTGATAAATTTGCACCTCCACTCAGCAGGGTGAATCCACAGCCCTCGCCTGCCGTGTTTCGCGGGAGAGCAGGCCTTGGGGACGCGGTGGCATCAGTCACTGTCCCTGTCCCTACGTTCAGCCTGCGGTTCATCGTGGCAAGGGGAATTTTGCTCCGTTTGGGTAAGGGAGTCCTTTCGCTCACCCGGTTTGATGGAGAGCAGTCTTTCATTGTCCAGCGTCTGAACAACGAGATATGCAGGGAAGACGGCCTTGGTTGTCACACCTGGCTGGATAAGGACATGGATTTGGGCTTTTTTTTTCTTTTTCTTTTCTTTTATATCTTATTTGGTGTTATGAATTATGCTTCCCAGCCCCTCTGACAGTAAATAATAGGACTTGACCTTACTAGAGAGAAGAGAGAGTGATGATACTCGGTGATACCCAGCAAGGAGGAAGGAGCCCTCTTCTTTAGGGGAGGGAGAGATAATTCACCACCTTTATGTTCTATCTGAAGAAATTTTGCTATCTCTGGATAAATCATATATATATATATAAAAATATATATATCATAACAAATTATCTGTAATATATGCAGCTGAAAGGATCCTTGAATGCATAGGAGGAAGTGGGGCTGAAAAGAGGTGATGCCAGGTGAGTAGCTGCTGGTGCAGAGCAATGCTGGAGTCATCAGATAAGGTACGTGATCTGATGAACAGGTACGTTGAGGCAAAGGAGGAGGAAGCAGAAACTCCTGGAGATGTTGGGCTTGTCAGCTGCAGTCTCTCTGCGGGTGTCTCTTGCTTCCTTCGTACACTCTCTTGGGTGACTTGCACTGCTTTCAAACCTGTTGACTGTCCCCTCCTGGAGCTGCTGAGGCCTGCAGCTTCAGACATGAAAAGCAAATCTGCCGTGAAGAACTGTAAGTGCTTTTGGAGAACTGGATTGCTTCTATCCACTCTACTGAGTTTGCAATATTGCAGGTTATATTTTGCTGCTGAAAACTTTAAATAGCAGAGCTGTGCTTTTAGGCTCACTCTCCTCAGTACTGCGTGAAAGCCTTGTACTTCTCAATCTCCAAATGAGTTCCAGTGAGGTCTCTGAGGTGCTGGAAACCGGTGGCAGTTGGGAAGGCTGAGCCTTACAGGATGAAGAGGCAGAAGGAAAATTAGTCCTGGGGGTGAGAAGGTACCAGTTGCCTTGCCAAGGGTGTTGGGGTCTGCGTGTGCCAAGCGCTGAAGGCTGTGAGGCTTTGTGGCCTTAGGAGTAACTGGACAGCGTGCAAGGATCCGGCACCTGTGCACTTTTTGGCCATCCAGGTGTCTTGTATGGTACCACGTAACAGCGGTGACATGATGGGTTTGCTGATCCAAGTCCAGTGGTAGAGCGGAGTTGTGCCCAAGCTCTCCCCAGCCAATGCTGATGGAGAGCTTGGGTGTCATACACCTTGCCAGACCATCTGGAGATCCCTGTGTGCGTTTTAACCCTTAACTTCAAGGTGGATAATGACGTCCTTTATTACCAGAAGAACAGGGTGATGGTGTGCATGTATGTCCCCATTTCAGCCCAGCCTGAGGCCCCCAGTCCCTTCCCTTCGATGCCGCAGAGGTGCCGGGCTCCAGCCCCACTGTGGGCGCTTGCCCATTGCTACGGTGGTGCCGCATGCCTGGAGCTGCTCCCTTGGCTGCCCTGCTCCCTTGCAGGGTGGCTGCGAGGCCTGGCCCCGCTGTCACCAGGAGTCCCAGCCTATGCTGCAACCAGACAGATGTTCACTGCCGGTTTGCGGACTGTCCATGGAGGTGAGCCATGCAAGTTGCTAGTTTCCATACGGGATGCCTTTTCCTTAGCGGTCACTGGGACATTCCTGAAGATGGCACATTTTGCCCAGGCTGCAGGGAGGACAGCGCAGGGCGTCCGTCCTAAGGACAGGAACAGATTTTGGCTGAGAGAAGGTGGCTGGAGGCGCATCGCCTGGGACGGGTCCCGGCTATTGTGCGGCACAGCCTGCAAACGGCGTGTGAGGAAAGGGCAAAACGCAGAGACAAAACTGGGAAAGCATGTGCTGGGAGTAGCATCCCAGTGGTGCCCGGGGCTTCTCCCTGGGCGGCAGGGGGTGACGGCGCCATGTGGGGCGGCGGGCAGGTTCCCCGTGCGTGGGGACGTGGTCCCTGCTGACCTGTGCGCACTGGTGCACGAGTGCCCGGACACGGCGCTGCCAGGCGCCTAGCGATGGGCGGCCCCACGGCGGTTGGGTTTAGAGAATCCCCCTTCTGCGTTCGGAAGGTCTCGTTCTTAGTCCCAAAAGCGTCTTGCAAAATAAAGAGCTGTTTTCTGGCCAGCCTTGCTAGGAACTACAGCTCATGCAGTTGCTGGGAACTGGCAGGAACATCCTGGTCTGCAGAGTGTAAATTAGGAAAATGCATTCTTATTCTCATGGATTTTCCTTGAGAAAAAGCCAGCAGTGGGAGTGCGTTAGAATGGTAAAATACAATTCATGACAACAATCCCACTGAGAGGAGGAATTTTTTTTTTTTTTTTCCTTTGGTTGCTTCTAATTGTGGTAAGCAGCAAACACATTCTTTTTTAATTTCCATTGGCATGGTCCCCGGGACTGTGCTAGTGCCAGTAAGTGTGCTAGTGTGCTGTG
>VZSV01000021.1:3133441-3159325 GCA_013398735.1 Nothocercus julius
TCTCTATCTCTTTTGGCCAGCTGCAACCTTCCTAGAGCATCTTCTACCTGACAAAAGAAGATACCTTTGATAGTCAGGCACGACTGTAAAGTTGAAACACGTGCTCGGTTCAGATACCGATGAACTTTAATTTACCTCAATTCATTAGCAATTTTTAAAACCACAGTTAATGCAAGGCAGCCTGAAAAATAATTGGAAGTAAATGCTCAAGGAGAAATACTGGGGGGAGGAAGGGGAAGGGAAGCCGCTTACAGCAGGAGTCTAAGCTTGGCTTTCATCTTCAGGCCAGTCCAGTTTTGAACCCTGGTGGGAAAGGTCATGAATTTTAAAATGTGTCTCACAGCAGACAGCTCTAATCATGAAGCTAACACTATCCGCGGTGCATGTCTGACCACGTGAGAGCCGCTGCTGACTGAAGAGGGAGATGGACTTTCAAGGGAAGGATGCTGCTTTGAGCAGGAAAGCGCGGGATGAGCAGCACCGAGGCCCTATCTGTCAGTTCTGGAATGAAGCCCCAGCTTTCCGGGGCAAGCGCGCTGTTCCCAGCAGGGCTCTCCACGGGAGAGGTACGTGGTAGCGTCCTGTCTTCCTCTCCAAGCACTTTCAGGACTTGCTGCTTCTCCTTCCCACGTGTGGCTTTGAAAAAGAAACAGTTTATGGCTTCAGCCTGTGGTTCTTGTTTTCTTCTTTAATGCCGTTTCCGAGAGCCGGGAGTCCGCGCGTGCCGGAAGGCTCGCCAGGGTGTTCCCGGGAAGAGTTGCCTCGCCACCGTCGGCCAGGCCTTGCTGGCGTGCAAGGGCTGCTGATGCTTTGGCAGCACCTTGTGATGATGCGGAGCAAGGAGCTGCGGTCGGTGTCTATCTCAGCCTTAATTGTTTTCATAATTGGATGCTGCTGAGGCTCAGACAGCTATTTGCAGGGCATGAGAAAGCACTCAGTTCTCTCTCTAACTTCATCTACGTTTTCCCAAATCCTTCTACTGTGCCTCTGCCACATCTTTTGCTCTGTTCTTGCTAACACTTACCATGGTCCGCTGGTGTTAATCACCACGTGATGTCTAGACAGGCTGAGAACACTTAAGCAACTGTGGCATCTGTTTGGTCGGCCTATGTTGTTGGGAAACTCGACCTTATTTGCCAAGTTTTCCAAAAGCAGGTTTTAGCTATGATGTGATGATAAATGTGAAGCATCGTCACGTGCGGTCACCATGGTCAGCATCCTCTCTGATGTTTTATATGGAAAGGTTAGGACTTGAGACACATGGGTTCAATTTTTAGTCTGGCACATACTTCATTTCTGACCTTTGCTGAGTTGTATGCTCTCTTTGTGCCTGGAATAAAGCAGAGATGATAATACCTGGGATCAGGGTGATTGCTGGACGCTTCAAACAATGGCAGCTAAAATAATTGTTACAAAAAAAAAAAAAAAATCACACCATGCCATGAGCTGAACGTAATACAATACCCTATAGATAGATTTAGCACTCTGAGAACAAGAACAGGAGCCAAGCTAGAATTTCTCTTAATTGCTCAGCAGCAGAAAACTCCAAATCGGGGATTATTTTTGGTGTGTCATATTGCAATTGCTAGGTTTTTCAGTGTGTGATATGGAGCAGAATTTTCAAGAGCATCTGGTCCTTGGCTGCTAAGTGTTTACATTGCTTCTGAAAATGGGATTTAGGGCTCTGACACAAGATCTCTGTCACATTTAACTGTTTCAAGCATTATCTCCCACAGCACCTCTGCCAAAAATTACCGCCTCATAGTAAGAGTTCAGAGCAAAGAAAAGCAGGATCAGGAAGAATGCTCCAGTGTGACCCTGCCAGAGACTGTGCCAGGTACATTCTCTAGCCGCTGGGCATGCAGCTGGGAGTTGTCCTTAACGCTCCTTTTACTTTGTGCCTGGCTAGCATTGGGTGATGTGAGAGTGATGGTGCTGTGGTCGATGAGTGAGAATGTGGGTTTGAGCTGATAAAACTCAGGTGTCTTCCTCGTTTTTCTCGGGGCTGCGCAGTGGACAGGCAAATTTTCTCGCAGGTTACTGTGAAAGAGCTGAACACTGGGAGACAAGTGACGTGATGAACCACGAGGGATGATTTGGGAAGCCCCAGCCACGCGTTGGGGTAGCACTGGGGAAACGCCACTAAGTAGGGGCCAGCTTAGTCTCTGCTAACCTTGTGTGCCCACAACCAAGGTTAATTTAGTATTTACCTCTGGGTGAATTGCCAGAGAATTTCTTAGGAAATGGCAAGGAAAGGTGTAGGAGTAAGCACTCACATCTGACTTGTGATGTTTTTATGGCTGTATCACACTTAGGGCAGTGTCTCCAGAAATACAGAAGTATAACCAGGTATTTATTTGCCAAGCCTTTTCCGCTGCATTTCAGCGTCTCCTCTCCCCCTTCCCTGGCTTATCACTAGTGGAAGCGGGTGTAAAGTCCTTTGAACGAAGACATCAAAGTACAATTGCATCTCTGTTCTTTAACCAGGCTTATAAAGAGATTGTGATAAAGGACAACAATGCATGTCAGTGTTGCCCAGTTATTGTTCTGTGCTTTGTAGTTTTATTAGGAAATAATTTCTCACCCTGTGTGGCTCCTGGTGAGTTCTGTTTCTGTGTTGCTGGATGTGATCTGCCCACTGAAAGACCTTCCACAGAACTGAGAGTTTTGCCAGCTGTGAGTTAAGAGGGAGATGTTATTGAAAAAGTTCAAGCTCTGCTTCCCAGCAGCCAAGCTACCATCTGTCTCCCTCTCCCTCATGACCCTTTTATAGCAAAAATGCAAACAATTTGTTTGACCTCTGATGAATTTGTAAAACTCTGGGCTTTTAAAGTGTTGCTTTAACAAATAAATCTGAATGTGACAGCAGCAACAACAACCCACAGTTCAGAACTAATAAGCCTTCGTAGCAGTAACGACTAAGTAGATAGAGATAGATGGTAAGGAGCTATTAAAGACTTGATTCTTCATTAAATATCCTGTATTCCCTTCTCTCACTCGCCCAAAGAAATCAGCACTGAGGGACAGCTTCAGCTAACTGGGTACTGTGCAGCTGAGTGTGAGGCTGAAAATTTATCCTTACTGTGGGTTAAGGCGGAGTGGAACTCTCAAAGTTAGTTGACTAACTCTCAAGTTAGTCCTCCGTGGAAACACCCGTTCGAACTCGCCTAGTTTGGGTTTGCATCTGAGTTTCAGAAGTCAACCCTCTCTATGAGGAGGGAGGGAGAGACAATAGATACGTCCCGGCACTCCTGGCTTCTGCATCCTGGGCATGTGTCACTATTGCTGATCTTGTACCAGCTTTAGTGCCTGTAGGACATCTCTGTGAGCTGTTTTGACTCATTTATCCACCAGAAAAGGGTCACTTCCAGCTGGGCTGGTGAGCAGAACCTGCTTATGGAGGCTCCAGTGAGAGCTAGAGCTGACGCAAGAAGGATGAGAGGAGCGAGGCCTCTCTTCTTTAGGTGCTGGTTAACCATTACCTTGGTTCTGCTGCGTGTGAAAACACAGCCCAAGTGTTGCGTTATAAAACTGTTGCACAAATGGTGTGATTGCCAGCAAACGAGAATGGTTCTGCCCATCTTGTAAAAAGGCTTTTTCAAAGGCATTGTTGATGCTGGTATAAACTAGCACAGTTCCAGTCAATGTGTCATTTGTCTAGCAGACTACAAAACACTCTTGCAAAACTGACTTGTGTTCCAAGACTTTGTCTTAGTGATATTGACCTCAATGGAAATCTAAGCTGCTAAGTAACTCATTCTTCCTCTCCTTCACCTTCAAATAGGTATTTTTACCCCCAATCCATGTTATTGAACAAATGTTAGAAAAAAATCACTCTTCAGGATTCCTTGCTTCAAACAAAACCTGTGAAGTCCCCGTTCCAGCCTGCTGAAGCAGCCTTTGCGTCTCAGGCAAATCTCTTTAGGAAGAGATGAGAGCTGGTGAGAAAATCACCTCAATGCTCCTGTGTTTTACTGAGGTTGGAGGAGGGCAGCGTGACATTCTTGCACAAAGCATTTTCTATTTCAGTGTATCTTAAGTAGCTTGGAATAAGAAAAGAAAGCTTTTTCTTGGGTTTAGTGGAGCTACAAAGCTGTCATATAATTGGGGACCATCCTGGACAAATAATGGGGTGGCAGGGGGCTAGGGGATGAGGGCAGAAGAAAAGGCTTTAGTGTGAAAATGAAGCTTACAACCAAAGATGGACTTAACTTGATAAATAGGCTTGAAACATGAGCTGAGATGCTAATCCCTTCAGGACAAAGCTGAATCCTGCTTTTGGGGTAACAGGGGTGACTTTATACCTGCTTTGAAAACTTGAAGAAAGTCTAAAATCAGGGAAAGCAGAATTTCCACTGTCTAGGAAGCTGTCGCAGGATGGTATTCTTTCCCATAGAGTACTTTGATATGCAGTTTTTGTGTGAAGCAAGGTATTGTCATTAAAGAATAATTAGGGGAAAAAATGACAAGAGATAAGCAAGGTGGAAAAGAAACCTTCACTGAGGCAGAAAGAGATGTGAAGCTGCTGAGTTGCAGAAGGGCTACCTGAAGAGGTAGGAGATCTAAGGGGGATGTTCTTCCCCCCTGCGTAGCAGAAAGCAACAAGATCTGTGCATGAAGACAGAAGTGACAGGGATGAAGCCACTCAAAATCCAGAAAATATCATAGGGCATTTACTTTAAAATGCTAGGAGAGACTCTAGCAGTGTAAAACTCCTAGATCAGTAGGGAGGCAGGAGAGCTATCTGGCAACATGGTCACAGTTTTGAAATGATGACTGAGGTAAAGAAAAGCATATGGGGAAGCTGATGATGTTAAGAACGACTGAGCAGTTCTCCTACCAGTCCTTAGCTGCTGGGGTCCTATTCTGCTTTTACTGTAGAGGGTAGTGTGGAGGTTGCATGAGGATGCCCATGAGTGACCACCAAAGAGAGATCCTGAGACATCTGTGAAGGTGCTGGGAGGCACAGGGAGCACAGATCATTTTGCAGAGGAAAGGTGAGGGATGTGTATGAAGCAATAGCCAGTACAAGCTGTGTAACCAGTTCATGTGAAGTTTGTCATCTTTGGCCCTAAGATCTCTGCTGGAAGCATGAAGCAAGTATGAAGTAAGAGTTCAGAAAGTATTCCAGTATCCTGATCTGGCTCTTGCTGTGCTAGTGTGAAGACATGTTCAGACATAGAGATTTTCAGGAACATCCTGAGAACCATTTAGTAAAACAGGTTTGTTTGCTTGTTTTGTTTTGTCTTTCTTCCTGAGCGTGCATTGCAACTTTTGCTGGCATTGGCCATGAAATAGGAGAGAAAGACTGAAGGAATAGAGATCCAGGACTGTCAGGCTGATCAGTGGGTCTGAGAGCACCAATGACCAGGCAATCCCCAGCCCTCCCATTCTCCTGGTGCAGAATTTGCTGGGCTGTTGTGTGCTCGGCTTAGTCCTGGCCCAGGATTCAGGCGAAACTGTGGGGTCCCCAGGCGTTATACATGTAGCAGAATGTATCTAAGCCCAAAAGACAAAGAGAGAGCACAGAATATCATCATTCCCATGTCGCTGAAACCTGTGGGTTAGGTGACTTTCTCACAGCAAGGAGGTGGGTGGGTAGCAGAATCAGCAGGCCCAGGTGATCCTGGTCTTGGTCCAGACTGCGCTCTTCATTCCACGTTTGGATTTTGATGCACAACTTGCATGTGTCGAAAGGCCACATGATGAATTCAACAACAAGCATTGTTGGAGGTTTTGCCCTGTACCAGTAAGCCATGTAGAGCTGTTCCATAAATTTCTACTCCTCTTTACCTTAACTAGGAACAAAAAAGCCATGAGCTTATATTCTTTGCCATCTGTGACTGAAGGAGTAGTTTAAAAAAGGACCTTAGTTTCTATGGGATTTTTTTTTTTTCCTAAAAACTTTTAGTTGCTTCAGAAGCATTGGTTCAAATTACCATTTAGCTCTTAGTGGCCTTTCCATATCACAGAGCTCTTGCTTCATTCCAGGTTTTCAACAACTGAAATATATCATGGGATTTTGTTGTAACGCAGGAAATTGCCTTCACATTAACAATCTACCACTTCTGTAAACAAGAAAGCCACTGATGTGACATGTCAGCACTCAATGAGAGGAGTCTTGACTACCTTAGCAAATCAATGCATTCCTCAATGGAAAACCTGGCTCTTAGTCTTATCTACATACTGATACATTTGCCATCGTTTATTTTTAGGGTAGAGGCTAGGTATCTGTTTGGGATAGCTCTAGGCAGAAGAGAGGCGGTGGAATCCCTTCGGGCTTGCCGTCCACCAACAAAGCACCTTTAAGGCTTTCCGAGGTTACAGGGATGCATGTGTGCTTTTTTTTTTTTAATATCTCTTTAATAACAGATTAATAGCAGCATGCGTATTGCAGATAATACTATAGCTTTCCTAGCTAATCCCACTTGTCTCTCACGTAGGCCATTTATTCTCTTCTGCTAGCCAGGCTTCTTTGATTACGTAATGACAGCTGGGTAGATATATGGACTGTGGCAATGGGCTGGCAGCCACTTCATTGTCAGCTCCCCTTTGTTCTCCAAGAAAAGAAAAGGCACAATAGAGAAGGTTTCATCCACATGTCAGACACATGAGGGACAAAAGGATGACGGGAACTGCCTAACTGCACAATCCAAGTCACGCCGAGAAGCGCTGTCCTATGGCATTTATTTAACAGCAGCGCGGTGGCCGGTGATTGCACCAGTCATAATTAGCCAACAGGCAATTTATGTTATGGTGAAGGCTCTCCGCTCCCTCAGACTGTGGGCGAGAAAACCAGGAAAGCCCATTTCATGTTGTGGTTTTCCATGGGAGCGTTAACCCCTTGCGCCTCGGCACGTGAGTATGACGGGCTGGTCGGAGCTGGGATCCTTGGATGGGGCTGACGGAGCAAGGAGCACCTTTCAGGCACGTGCAACTCCTGAGCTGGATTTGCAGCAGACAGGCAGCTAATGTCAAAGCTGAATCCAAGTTGCAAACTATTTCCCTGAGGTTAACTAGAAATGTTAATCAGCTGAAACATCCAAAAGCAAAAATTCTTGGTACCTGTGGACTAGAGGGCATCGCAATTGAGAGAGAGGCGGCAAGGTGGCTGTTTCCTGTGAGAAAAAGAGAAGTCGTGATCTATAGTCTGTGGCACGTGGAGAGGTTAGTGGGAGGAGAGAAACTGTAGCAGTATAAAACTCCGTGTTTCTACTGAGTCTGCATTTTCTAATAGTTGGTAGACTTATGAGCCGAGTTCTCAGGCTTCCCGTGTGAAGGTGTCATGCTTTGCCCAGGGGAAATTCTGTCTCGGCCGAAATGCTAGGGTCAACCAGGCATGTGGGAGAAAGAAAAGAGGGGATGGCAAGTGTAGCTAGGGTGGATCTCTCATTACTTTCACTTTTTTTTTTTTTTTTTTACTGCACTATCTCCACATAACTATGAACCCTGAGGAACAACAGGTATTAAACCTATGAAGAAGATGACTCAAAAAGTTCCTGTGGAAAATCATAATGCTGAAAGTGTATGTCTGTCAACTGAAATTTTTTGTGTGGAAGAGATAAGAGGGATAATTTTTCCTTTTTTTTTTTTTTTTTTTTTTTAAGAAAAGCATGGTTATAATTATCAGACTGGTGTGACAAGTATGGTTTGGCGATTGGATATGACTTGTATAATAAGTCTCAGTGTGACACTATTAGGAAAATTTACTGTTTTGTCTGAGGCAAACAGAATTCAAAATATCCTATCAAGATTTTTAATTTTGCCCTAATTTTGACCGGAAAATGTTTTGACAATGGGCAAAATCTATTTCTTTACAGATTGTACTGTGGGAAATGCTATTGTGTATTTTATTGGTTATTTACCACTACTTTAAAAAAATGTTCAAAATTTCTAAGAATTTTCATCTCTGTAATCATGCATCTCTTGCAACTGTAATATAAGGGTATTTAGTACCACTGTCGAAGAAGGGGAACAACTGTATGTATGCCCAAAGGATTGCCAATGGTAGACAGTAAGTGCTGTAATAGGGAGGCTGGATATTCATTGTCCTGCTCTCTCTTCCCATTTCCTTGCTCTTTGGCTCCCATAAGGACCCATCAAATGGTTCCCAAAGTATTGTGACAGGAATCCTAGCTTCTCATATACCAACACACTGAGCTACAGCCAGGGTGGGACCCTTGTCATATGGACTCTGTGTTCAGCTTTTTAGAAGGTGATGGTTTTAAAAGCCCGAGTTTAAAAGTTTATCCCTTCTGATTAGCTTTGAGAGCCTGGGGATACAGTTGCTCTGCCTAAAATTGATTGCTTCACCCTTTGGAAATAAAATGCTGTAAGAGATGTGATGGTAGATATAATGCAGGCAAAGAAAAGGGTAGAAATGTAGTAATAATTATACTATTACTATACTGTTCTATTGCAGTAAGTTAATATGAAGCAAAAAAAAAAAAAAAAGGAATTATGCAGAAAGTGCATTATTCAAGGTATTACCTTATCATGGAAATGCATTTCTTATAAAATTACATGTCTGAAGCTATTTATACTGGTATAATGCTAATGGCCTTGCTCTGCTCCGGCATGAGTTTCCTTTCCAAATTGTACTAAATCCCCATGAGATGAGATGCATATGAGATGCCAAACAGACATCTTGAAATTTGAATTTGTCTTTGTGGATTCCAAAGCATTTGCTGCTTTGGAAAGAAAATAAGAAATTTAAAAACAAAAGCAGTCGCAAATGGCTGAAAAATAACACAGAGACTAATAAAAACCTAAAAAATAAAAAATAAAGATGTCAGAAGAGTGGGAAATTTACATCCTGTTGAAAAAATTGTGTGTGCCATCTGCTTGCATATAGGAGAGTTGCAAGGAGGGTAGTCTACCCCCCAAAGGCCAATAGTCACTGTGGTCAGTCTGGAGGCTACCAAAATGTGTGTTCAGAATACTTTGCAGATGAAAATGAAAGGTGACCTGTGTGCTGACGGGGCTGTCTTTTTGCTGCCCCCAAAGCATGAAGAATAATGTGGAATCAGAGAATTTCTTTCCTGGCTTCTTGCTTTTTTCCTCACACTTAAACTATACGTAGTGGTTTTAGCCTGGGATCATTTGGGGCCCCTTCGTACCACTGGATTTCTGTGCTTTTCCAGCATTCAGAGGGGTAGCAGTACAGGCAAAGCTTCTTCGCCACTGTTTTGTGCCAAGATTCAAGGAACACGTGTAAGCGTGTTACGGTTGCACCTTAATCTTACTAGGACCAAAAGCCAAGCTGTGAGCTCAGATCTAAATCTGAGGGATGCCATGAGCTGTATGTACCTCTATCTCTGTCCTCTTCCTGTTCTGTTCAGTAATCACCAGGAGCTAAAATAAGAAAAATCCTCAGTTTTCTGTCTTTATGATGTAAGTTTGTGACTACTGTTATAAATATGGGAGATGTATTTTCCAAGTGTGCTGTGGGCCCATTTAAGATGACATTCTCACCTTCCCTGCTGTACTTTAAGTTGCTCTTTAAGAATATGGTTTTGGGAAAAAATATTTGCCTACATGGAGAAATGATGCTTCCTAGAAATGGGAATTCCAGGAGTCTTCAGAGGAAATTCTTCTTAAGCAAAATTTTCTGTAGCTAAAGAGCATTCAAAGGAATCTACAATGCAAATTTATTACTTAGATTTGAACATATTATCTAATTGCAATCTAATTTGAAGATATTAAAGTAATACATTATATGGCCTGAGAATGAATTATGAAGTATATACTGAAACAGAAATGTACTTGCCAAATACAGTAGCAGACTTAATTTTTTTTAAGTAGCTATAAATAAATGGATAATTTGGGAAATTACAGCTGGTTAAAAAACATAATTTTAATTTTTTAAATATATATATATATGTAGCTGTAACTCTAAAGCAATTAAGAGTAAGTAGAGTTGAAATAGGCAGGTCCATTTTTTGTCATGTTTTTCAAGTAAATTCCTGAACACTTGCAAATTAAAGTTAAATTTCTAGAAACTAGTAGCATTCCACTGATAAACTGATGCCCCAATGAGTATCTGATCTGGTAGAGGAATGGCAGTCTCTGAATCAATATTCCCCTTCATATCCATCCTGCTCCAGAAAAGCTTGGCTTTACTTCAGGAATTTCTTTGTATTCCTACATCCAAAGTGAACCATGTTGAAGAACCAAGGACAGATTTAGGATATTATGGATTTTTTCCACCTTGGTTGATTAACCTCATACATTTTATTTGAATAATGTCTAAAAGCTCTAATTAGCAATGGATAATCTGCCCCCTAGATGTTTAGTATTGATTTTGCCTCCAGTAAACTAATCTAATTGCCCTCCTTATCAGAGACAGACCAGGTACTGAACTAATCAGCTTGTTCGTGGGCCTATAAGAGCCATTGAAATAGCAACGGGAAACTAGATGACTCTGTGGGACACCCAAAAAGAGCAGGGCTATGGAGGTGAGTGAAGAGAGGATTTACCCTGCATGCTGAGCTCATGGGAAGATAAGTCCAGTGCTTCAGTGTCCTGGTGCAGCAGCATTGCTCTCTGTGGAGGCATGGAGGTTTTCCCTTTCCTCTATGAAAAGAGGAGTATGAGAAAACAGAAGGCAGATGAGAAGGGAGGCAGGTTAATTATTATGCCGGAGGAGATGAGGGGCTCAGCCACCAATAATTCACTTTTTCAGATGCCTTCCAGATGTGTATCTGGGTCTCAGGATGCTTTCGTGCCGTGCCCAAAATGATAATATTCACATAACTCTAATAAGAAATCTGTTATTGATTCCTTTGTAACGTTGCATTTACAGATTTTTTTTCTATCATCTCTAGAAACTAATGCTCAGTTAAAACTTGGACATTAAAAAGTAAGGGCAAATTCTCAACTGAAAAGGAAAGTGCTTCACTTAATAAAATCTGGAGGCACATTATTTTTTGTTAAATATTTGTAAAAATATCTCAAAAGAGCAGTTCAAACTGACTTATTTTACATTAGTAGATCCAAAATGCTGTTTTTTAAACTGCATTTCCAAAGTGGTTAGTCAATAATGTGGACTTTTCCTGATATTTAAAACAGTGTCAGTATATCAGTTATGCTGTGACGTGTTGTGTTTTCATCGACAGCTTCACGTGGAATCGCATTTAAGATGCAGTAGGATAGAATTATCTATTTATTTTTCTTGTAAAAAAAAAATATTATTCTAACTATCTCAACTGATCTTTTCCTCAAATAGTTCCTTTGCTGATTTGTTAGGGCAGTAAACTATCACATCCTTCTTAACACCTATTCTTTTTCTTGCAGCATTCGGTACTGAATGTTTATTTTGGAAGCAGTCCAGCCTGATTCTGCAAATACTGTTTATCTCTGCAGCTTGTTTTACACGGCCCTCACGTGAGACAGAGGTGTGTGGTTGGGGATCCTTTGCCTTTCTTTTTGTGTGAAAAGCCAATGAATGATTGGCAGATCCTGATTCACTTTGTCCATTTGTCACATGTCCTTGGGATGTTGTGAGATGTGGTTGCTGCAGCCACATATGGCCAATATAGCAAATACATTAACGCTTACTTCTGTCACATCTCTTTGGTGGCTTTTTGGCGTTGGCAGAGTATTTCAGTGTGCGTGGTAGCAGCATGCCCACTGCTGCCTGGTGACAATCCTCTGTTGGCCCTCATCCAAGGGGGATTCTGCGATCTTGTGCAATTTTCATAGCGTAGTTCCTGGAGCCTCACTTTTCATGGTGATGAGAAATCACTTTTCTGTCTGTCTTGCCTGGCAGGCTTGGGAAGGTGCCCTTGCCTTCTCCAGGTTTCTTCCGGTGGGCAGTGAACCAGCACTACAATATCTGCCAAGAAGTGTTGGTGGTATGAACGTGTGCTCGTGCTGTTAGCTGTTCTCTATGTCGTTAGATCCAGGAGCTAGCAAGCTGCAAACTGAGGCAACAGGAAGGGGGGCACTAGGGGGATGCTAAGGGAACGGTTACTGAGGCCAGGATATGTGGACAGTGTTGACTGATGTTTGGAGCGAGTCAGAAGCAGGCCCGTAGGAGAAACCTGAGCACGGAGGCTCTTTGGGAGGTTTTGCCAAGCACAGCACGCTGCAGCAGAGGTGGGCTGCCCACAGTCTGCTCAAGAGCTGGTGGAGGATGGGGTGCCAGGAGGCATGACTAAGTGGAGAGAAGGAGGAGAAATGGGGCTAGAACGCTTTGAATTTAGCAATTGGACATTTACATTTGGTCCAAGTACAGGTGGGGAGTGAATGTTGAGGTTCAGTGAAGGGAATTTTAAGAGGCTGAAACAGCGATGAAAGTGAATCAGTTCTGACAGCTCTGCGTAGTGGGGTCTGAAATAGGATGGTACGTGTGGGAGAGCCTCAGAGATGATTCAGGAGCAAGGTGGAATAAATGAGACAGCCCAAATGAGACGTGTTTGTGAGGATGGAAACAGAAGGATGACTTCTGGATGATGATGAAAAAGGAGGAGGATCATGGTTTGGGCTATGGTCTGACTTTGTGGAGGACAGGAAAGGAGTGAGTCAAAAATGACTTTGGAGGAAGCTGGAACAGGGGGAAAGGCTGAATGAAGCATGAAAAGGGAAAGCAGAAGACAAAGTTTCTGTGATACAGATGAGAAGATGTAGGAATAGTTAGCCTCAAAAAATACCCTCACCCAAAATTGCGAGGATAGGGGGGGTTGACCAGAAACAGAAGGTGGAGGGAGAACAGCAGAAGACCTGAGAAGACAGCCTTGATGGGAGGGGGCAGCTTTTTAAGTGCCTGGTACCAAGGCATATAGCAGTCAGAAAGGGGAGGAGGAGAACTCGATTGGTATCTCCTGTTCTGAGCATAAGGAGGATTGCTAATGAGTAAAATATTTCGAAATGGAAGAAAATGTTGAAAGCAACAAAGTCAGTCATATTCCGTGTGACGCCAGGGAGGCCTGCCAGAGAAATGGAGGAGCCAATGTAGTGAGTTGTCTCTTTGGTTATTCTTCTCCCTCCTTGGCATAATGCTTGGTGTTTAGGAAGGCTCCTTCCAGACTGCTTATTAATTCCAGCAAAGAGAGCAGGAGTCTAGGCCTTTTGCTTGGATTTAAAACCTGTGCAAGTTAGAAAATTGCGCAAATCCTGGGAGCGTGGCAGAGGCTGAAGCAGGCTGATCTCGTAGGCTGAGGCACTGCGGAGTAGTTTAAGGTCTCTGGTGGGAATTTTTCCTCTTTCCTCAGTATATTAATAGCATAAACCTCCTCAGCTCTTTCGGGATCTCTGGAAATAGATGGGTAGTCAGCACATATACTGACAGCATATACCCTGATTGAGTAGTGGCTTAGTGTTTTATGTGTGTTTATTATTCAGCTTCCACATTGCGAGGCTGTGCCAGAAGAGCAGAAAAGCTGCAGCTGGAATGAGCGTGGAGAAGAGAGAGAGGATCAGGGCCAGAGAGGACAGAATTAAATGAGTGAGCACAAGGTACAGAGAGAGCCGGTATGGTCAGAAATAAAGTGAAAAGGCAGGAGAAACCTTCAGTGCGAGAAATGTTAAAAGCCCAGCCACTGGGAGCTGAGGGAATATAAATGAAAAGTATGAGCTATGAGAGGGAAATACGTAATAGCACTGCAGAGGAAATTGAATTTATCGTTGCTTGGTGTGGGTGGCTGTATTTCCCATCCTCTTGTCTTCACTTGGATACAGTTCTTCTGAGTAATGAGGTGACCTCAACCAATGAGGATATAGTCAAGATTCTTGGTGGTGTTACGGCCTATTCTGGAGTTGCACTTCTAGTTTTGCATATGCGAATTAGGATAGTTACTTTTAGAATAATGAGGCAGGCGGCAGGGAGAGAAGGATTTCACCATAAATTGTTACTTTAAATAAATGACAACTTTGTGCAGTGTAGAGTTGTAAAATAACAGCCTGGACAAAGAAAAGGTTGTACGTGAGGAGGGGATGGTAAGCAGAGAGAGGGATTCTGCAGCAAAGTCCTTGTGTTTCCTTTCCTAAACTAAGGAACGTTTTGCTGGTAGCCGTATTGCTGCTCTGTATAGTCTGGGTTGCCCTCTGCTTTCTCCTCGCAAACTGAGCTGTGATGCCCATTCCAAACGGTGTATGAAATGCAGCTCTGTGTTCCTCATATATTTTCAAATGTATGCACGTGTGCTTTTCCTGGCCTGCAAGCTCTTCAGTAGGAACTGGGGCTTTTTGCACACCTGGGCCACAGAATTTCCCCTTTTGAACAATCTCATGGTGCAGTCCAAATGCAAAGAACAGGGAATTGCTGTGCCAAGGAAAAGCAGATCCCCTGACACTCACCCAGGAGCATCTGAATATCTCACCAGAACAGGCAACAGTGGTTTTAGGCAGATTTGTAAACATTTCCTCTCTCCTACCCTACAGTAAACCCTTTTTCTGCCAATGCTGATCCCATCATATTAGACAAGGGCAGTTTGGGTACCACAGCCCTTCATTTTGATGCCTTCTTTCTGCTCTTTGACTTCCTTAACTTTCACGTTCCCTCTACACAAAATATTGTTGCAAAGATTTGCCTTCCAAGTCTGCTGCTCTTCTCACATCAGCTTCCTCCTCAAATTCCTCCGGACCGGTGTCCTCTACCACATCAGATTCAGGTGGTCTTGTTGTTCATTCTCTATTACACTACCTTTTCCTAATTCAGTGCACCCATCTGCCTTCATTTCTTCACCCAAGTTTCCTGAGAAATGAGGCTTGGGTAAACACATTTTCAGGACATACCTATTTAAATTTTTGAACTTCTTTGTGGATCTCAACCAGACTGCACAGAAGAGTGGGTGTCTCCAAGGTCCAAAACTTCTACAGGCATTGCGTAAATAGACAGCCAAGTGAAGGACAGGGTCTGTATTATCGATGCTGTGGAAGCAAAAGCAAATCACACACCACAGAATCTCTCACATGACAAGTCTAACAACCCAGGTTTGGCTGTTCACTTTTCTTTTTCCTTTTAAAGCTTCAGTAATCCCTTGCCATCTGTATCCTGCCTTCCCAAACTCCCAGGCAAAGTAGTTGTCCATGTCTTTCCATTGCATTCCTCACCTGACAGTTCCGTCAGCTCTTCTTTCACATTTAGCATTTCCCTGGTTTCCTTTCCCCCCTGCCCCGCTTTGTATGCAAATACAAATAAATATATAAGTAGCAGCGTATGTTTTTAACAGACTGAGGCTGCTAGTGTAGATTCTGTTATACTGAAGTACTTCTTGACAGTGAGGGTGACAGAGCACTGGAAAAGGTTGCCAAGAAAGGTTGTGGAGTCTCCTCTCTGGAGATCTTCAAAACCTTCTCGGACACAGTCCTGAGCCACCTGCTGTAGGTGACCCTGCGTGTGCAGGGGGGTTGGACTAGATGAGCTCTAGAGGTCCCTTCCAACCTTAGTGATTCTATGATTCTATACTAGCTGTCTAGAGAGGCTATAACAGAAGGGCTTTGACCCTCCATAGTGTACAGTTTTGCAACTTCACTTATCATGTGTTATTCCAGCCCTGTCACTTCCAGCACTATCTATCTACCTACCTATCTATATGTTTGTTTATATGGTACCTTTTTAAGGTTTGCCTGTGCCTGCTTTAGTGACATCTTAGTAAAGATTCCCAGCCCCAAAAGAAGCTGTTCTGCTGTGGCGAATCCTGCCCTTTGGACCAAGGACACTACATAAGTCTGGATCTAGGAAAGGTTTTTTATTTTTTATTTTATTTTTTATTTTTATTTATTTATTTTGGCAGTGAAGAGTGATCTCTTGTATTACGTAAGTGCGAGTAACTTCCCTGCACCCCAGACAAGGGGATGAGCTTTTGGGCAAGGCTAACTCTTGCTTTCTCTAGGACCCTCCCCACCTCCCAAAAAAAACACTCCCAAAGGAAAGCTTTAATATATTGAGCTGCCTCTTGTGCCATATTCCCTGTGCTCATTTATTCTTTCCAGGAATAGATGCAGAAAAGGGAAAACACTTAAATGGCTACTGTGAAAATCAGTGTATTAAGCCCCTCAATTGAAAGGAACATATGGAGAGAAGAGATGAAACAGATCCCCCTCCAAAAGGCCTTTATTTGGCTACACCTCACAAGGAAATAGCACGCCAGCTGCTGCCGCAGCCCTGGAGGGAAAACCATTTTGCAGCAAGGTGAAGGCGGGGGAGACTAATGGAGTCTCTTAAGCGCAGACTTTTCCAGAGCAAGGAGAGGGAAAACGGAGCGCTGGATTGAAAGGGCAGGGACCGCGGCTGGCGCTCGGCACGGCAGCGCTCTCGCCTGCTTGTGCCCCAGTGCTTGTTTTCCCCAGCACCGAGCAGCGCGCTGGTGGCACCTCCGGCTGCTCGCGCGGGGCTTCTGCTCCCGAGGAGATGCCCTGGTGTCTCCTTGTTTGTTTGTTTTGTTTTGTCTTGCTTTGTTTTTTTTTGTTGTTGTTTTGTTTTGTTTTTGGTTGGTTGGTTTTTTGAGCAAGGCTGCTGTTTCATAGGGCCTTTGAGAGAAGGAGATGAGGTGGACAAAAACTCCTTACCCTTTTAAAAGAGGGGAATCCTTCTGGTGATGACAGAGGCTTCAGTGCATTCCTATCCTCCCTGGGACCAGGGATGATACAGTAATACGATATTATTGTAACGAGACACCAGTTTGCAGCACTCGTGTTCTGGCAAATCCAGGAAGAATAAACATAGGAAGTTCCTTTAAAATAGTAAATAGAGTATATGGCATCAGTGTCTAATGTGAAATGAGTATGTCCTCATATCACACTGAAAAGTGAAATTTTATATGGAAAAGTGTTTCCTCAAGCGGAATTTAAAAAAAAAAAAAAAAACTTCAGAAGTGGCTTACGTTTGTGTTTACAAGAGAAAGAACAGTATATTATACCCTAAAAGGATAATTAACAGCATGCAAATAATAATAAAAAAAAAATTTACATGAGCATTTCTATTTAAAAAAAAAAAAAGTAAATATGAAGCAATCCCCAAAGCAAACACTCAAATACTGTTGTGCATGTTTGTGTGTCTGTGGAAGTGTTGTTCCTTTACAGCTACTGTTAACTCTTTCAAATTCTCATCGACAGTATTTCGATCCTGTTCTATCGCTTTTCTCTTCCATCTTTCAGTGAGGCTACTGGGGTCTCTATCTGAGGAATGGAGATTCAATTGGTTTAAAAAAAAAAAAAAAAAAAAAAAAAAAAATCTTGACCAAAACCTCTAGTGGGAAAATACCAGTAATGCAGCGTATACTGAGAGGTAGATAAATTCACTCAGAATTTGCCTATTAAAGCCACGCAGTTTCAAATCTGAACAAAGCTCTGCTAGCTTGCAAAAAAAGAAGCAGAGTGAGGCAGAGCTGAGGGTGACAGAGGCTGCTGAGTTCTTCCACTGCCTAAATCAATGGGTGGAGAGAAAAAAAAATATATAGATATATATGTATATATTTATCAATGGGGCAGATATTTGTCAGGCTGTAATCTTGAAGGCACCCTAAATTTTCAGCTTCTCACTGCTCATGAAGTATATTATTATATTTCTCATTTTTGTAATTATTTTTTTGCCATTCAGATAGTATTTTATTAAACCAGTCAGTATGTGATTTTTCCTTTAACAGAAGAGATATTTTTGCACAAATTATGTATATCTCTACTGGCTGTGCTCTAATCTAAGACATTAATGTAGATAATCCCCCCACACACCCTAACACAAACTAAGCAAATATTACTCTAAACCTGAATCTATCTACTTTTGCCCATTGCAAACGTGTCAGCTGAACTTCAGCTCTTCTTTAATCACTCTGAAATGTGGATTTTGGTGTGCTCAAGCCAAACTGTATGGCAGTAAAGCTCCTGAGCTTAAAACTCTGGACATTTCACATTCATGGAGCATTTAATGTGCTTCGATTTTTGTCACTGGGCGCATAATGCACAAGCTGAAGTCAGGGTGACCCCACGGGCCAAGTTCCTACAGAGCCATTACAATGTGTTTGTTCCATAATCCTCAAAACTAGGGGGGATTTATACAATAGACTAATGGCTTCAAAGGAGTCCATTCAGCTTTCTGGGTGGGGAAGGGTCCACTTTTTAACCCTTGGAGAGCTGGCGCGTTTCCAGGCGCGCTCGCGTGAGCAGGGGGCGAGTGGAGGCCCCCGTGGGGAGCAAACGCTGGGCCCGGGGGTGGGCACGGCCAAGGCCGCTTGGGCGGCGAGGAGGTTTCTGAGTGGGAGTTAAGGCCAAAGTGTGGGATGAAGAGAAAATATCGGAGCTCTGCGGCACGCACGGGGGAGGAGGTGGCGCGAGGAGGAAGTCTGGGGGCGTCAGGAGATGGCGGCGAGAAGGGAGAGGGTGCCCCTGGCAGCACGTGGGGGTGAGTGATGTGAGATAAGTCAGATCGTGGCAATTCTTGTTGTGGTTATAGGGCGAGAGGCATTTAAAAAAAAAGCCCTCCAAGAAGATAGGGAGGGGTTTAGACTGAAGAGCCATCCCTGGTGCACGGCGGGGCCTTGCTGTGACACCCCCGGGTCAGTCCCACCCAGAGGTCCAGCCACAACACCATCAGCTTTCAAGGGAGGAAGGTGGAAAAGCGACTGGGCGGCGTGGAGATGCAAGGCAGGAGAGGGGATGGGGAAGTCCCTGTGCCCTTGATTAGAGAGGGTTTCACTTGTGCTGCTCCTGTGTGGAGCACTGGCACCGGCCTGCACCCGTGCCCTCCGCTGGCGCCCGGGGCCGCAGCTCGGGCAGGGACCCGCAGCAGTCGGGAATGCGGCGATCCGCGTGTCTAAGTCTAACCTCCTTCTCGGGGTTCTGAGAGCCCTCCTAGGTGGGTTTAATCGTTGCGAAAAACATTAGGTTGGCACTGAGGAGGCTAATGCGCTTTATTAATCTGTTTAGATTGCAGTACTGGTGTTACCAGGGGAAAATGCCTAGCGCAATTCTAACACCACGTTTTGGTGCCTTCCCGAAGGGTCCTCATCCACGGGTGGGTTCCTTTCGCTCAGTCCTTCGTGGAGACGCTGCGCACGAGGTGCGCCGGCCGTGCCGGGCATTTTCCCGTGTGGAGATCTCCCCGTTAGTACCCCTTGGAGACCCGCGTGCTTGCTGTGCTGGTGCTGGTGCTTTGGCTCCTACTGAGGTCCAAAAAACTCCTTTTAAGTGTTCTGTTCTCAATGAAATGGATCCTGGGTTAGCTACCTGGTGGTCCGAGATTGTTTGTCTGTCTGTTTCTTGTGTGTCTGCTTTATTCTGCCGGGTTCCGCTGGCAATAAGTAGTTGAGTTCTCCCTTTGAGCCAGTTCTAGATCCTTCCTGGGCAGCGGTATCCAAGTAGTTGGAGTATGTGTCACCCAAATTTTAACATGCCTTGAGACTAAGGCCTCAAGGCATTTGAGGTTAGAAATCGAGTACTTTATCTTGCAAGCGGTGCGCTTGCTGGTTTGGCTGCAGTGTTAACCGTGGGCAGATGACAGGCGCTCCCGTTCAAGCACAGGTGGTTTGCAGAAATGTGGCTGCCTGTTGTAAGTGCATTACATCAACACTGCAAGCAAGGGTGCTTTTCTGGCATAAAGACACACTTTGGGGGTAAACACTTCAAATGATACTGTGCTGAGCTGCTGCTTCCCATATGAGCCTGTTTAATTGTAGCACAAAAGCTATTGCTGGGTTTCATGTAATGGTTATAGGCTATGGTTATATAGCTGTGGTTATAGCTGTAACTACCATGCAGGACTGTGCTTATACTGGCTGTCAATCTGAAGTGCTAGATAGAGAATTTTATTACTTTACTGAAACTTTCAGAAACGGAACAACAGCCAGTACTTTATTTGAGATACAAGTCTAAGAAAATGCATCAACTTATTTGTACCCTTAAACACTGAGGATCTTCAAGGCTTTGGCAGCTCAGATCTCTGTATTTACCTAATCAATCATTTCTGAGGGAAGCTTTTCAACTAAGTGCACGTGTATGTAATCTATATGAATCACTGGTTATCAAGTCTTGTTAACTAACTTTTTTTAATCACTGTAATGATGTCACTTTAAAGCTTTACCCAGGACTGGTTGAATCTGGTGCAGGCATGAAGTCAAAAATGATCGTTGTTTCAGGAAATGTATAACTGAAAAGGCTAAGTAAGGAAAGAGATGGTAGGAAAAAACCAAAACCCCCTCAATTTCCAGGAGGAAGCTGAAGTATGGATCTCGTAAAACCCGCACGGGAAATCCTCTTCCATAGGGAAGGTTATCTTGTGTTACCATACTACTTCAGGATTATTCCTAACATATAAAGGGAAAGGGAATTGCGGGGCCCAAGTTTATGAGATTTAGCTGTAGTGCTAAATAGTCTAGTGACTCCAAGTAGTCAAACAAATGAAATTAGACTTGGGTTTCTGCTGTTCTTAGGCAAAGGAAGAGGCTTCTTTGTATAATAAATAGCATATACCTTTGATGCCTTTTAGCAGACCTTTGATGCTTGTAGATGATAGATGTATAAAATCTCTGAATTGTAGGGAAGAAACTGTCTCTGCACCACTCTGAAGCTGGGAGACCGAGTAGAGAAGGACTGTGTTTCCTACCTGAGCTGTGGGACAACCTTTTTATTTGGCGCTCCCAGCTGTGCGGTATCCCCAGAGCAGTCTGCATACATGTGATTTTACACGTCCGACAGCTCCATCACAGATCCAAATGCAAAATCCACTACTCAGGGACATTATGTGGATTTGTGACACTACCCGTGGGACTTTGGATCCATAAACCAATGAATGGATTACAATGAGGCATAAATATAGTATTTTCATGGATGACATATAATCCTACTCAATTATTGTTCCTGTCATGTAAAGGGAAACTGTATCCATTTTTTTTTCATCCCTGCATGCAGAAATTTCAGAAGAGATGTCTGATGCAAAAGATTCAATCTCCTGGCTTCCTGCCTTTTATCTATTAGCAATTTTAAAGCTTATGTTTTCCATTATTAGGTGCTTCCTATAATTAGTGCTTTGCATTGCTACAAGATTATTATGTGGGAAATTCATTTGACAGCAGCATTTTGAGTTTCTAGACTGAGCAGACTGGTATATTAGTCTCTGAACTGTGCATGTCACATCATGTGCTCTCATTTGTGTGTAGATTGCTATGCCCAGGAACATTTTTGCCTACTGCTTTACTTCTGTGAACTTTTGTGGTTTTTGAATGGCTGCTGCAGCTATTCTCTGCTTTAGACAGGTTATAAATCGTGGTTGTTTTAGAGTCTGGTGAGATGTAAAATGTATCCCATGTTACTTAACCCTTTCTATCAGGACCAGGCAAATTTGTGAGCATGGATGCTGAACAATAGAGGGAAAAGTGAAGAAACTGGAGTTTGTGTTTTGTTTCCTTTTACGATTGAAAATTCAGCTTAATTGCCAACATGTTCTTTTCTAAGCTGCCCATGCATTAAGAGCCCTGATGATTTATGCTGTTAAAAATAACATCTTGAGATAATGTCTTACTGGCAAAATGACCTTTAAGTGATGTTTGTCCACCTGGCATTTGTGATTCATTGTGTTAAAGCGTTCTGCATACCGCTCTAGGTGGTGAAGGGATGCTACGGAAGAAAACTGCTTTCATAGCAAGGATCATGATAGTGGTATGATACCTCCCAAGCACTTCCTACGCTTATTTTACACTGCTACAGATAGCTGTCTTGTAATATTCTGTTTTCAGTTGTATTCATTTTGTTTTCAAAATGAAATGTATTCATTTTGTTTGTAATAGGCAATGCATTTCCCTAATTCTTGCTTGAGTTGTAAAGAAATCTTTCTGGTTGCACACAGAAACGTGGGTCTCAAGACAAAGTGTTGCCCGTGGTCAGTCCCACACAGGGATTTAGCCCCCTTTCTTTCTGATTAGAAAAGTTTTCGGGAGCCTGTGGTATGTGCTGAAACCGAAGTGAGCTTCCTTAAAGAAGCAGATGCAGCCTTCAAAGTTCCCCGCGCGGGGTGAACTTTCTAGCTGCATGTTACCTGCTGCTTTTCCCCCGTCCTCGGGGACTCCTTGCCACAGCACACGGTCTGCTCCACCTTTAAAACGGCAGCGTCGGGCATGCGCTGCTGTATTTATAACAAGGGATCACTGCAGGTCTCAGCACGGGCACTTTTATCGCCCCTTCTTCTAAGGGAGAAGCAACGGGCCCAAATGTCTGTGACTTTTTTTTGCCCCTTCTGCCACAGTGTACCGCAGGCGGCGCACTGTCTCTGATCAGCACCTCCGCTCTGCCCCGGCAGCAGGGGTGCCTGCCTTACCCCCTCGCTCTCCTCTTGGGGCCTTCGGATGGGCCTGTATTACAAGACTAGTAAAAACAAAGTCCCCAAACCTCTGCTGGACCCTCTCCCCAGATCTTATTGCAGACCTTGCTGTCCAAGCCGCTCTTGCGTATGCGTACGGGTCTTCAAAACAACGCAAAACAACACGTCAGTGTGAAAGATGATGCTGGGAAGGCTGGTGGAGAAGGCAAATGCTAGGTGTGTTAAAAAACAAACCAGAAACCTTGAAACGGCCTGAAGAGATTGCAGAGAACAGAACCAAGTTCATCTGTTTGAGTCTGGTCTGAGCCCAACCACAAAAGGAGCTTCTTTAACCTATGGCTTAGCTTAGCTGCAATGTCTGCAGTGTTGCAGACATTTACTACTCCATATTTCAAGCAGAGCTATGCAAAATATGCTCTTCCCTTTCCTCTCTCTCTTCCAAGAGTTTCAAAGCCATTTCATTACAGCTTTAGCATTTGAAAATTTAATGTTAAATGAAGTTGCACTTTGAAATGAGGCATCACTACAAAGTGAAATATTATATTGTATTAATATGTTGACTCAAAATGTCATTTATTAATAGCATGAGCTTTTTTATTCATAAATTGTGACAAAACAATTCACCAGAAGCAACGTGATCCCGTGAGGTAATTCAGTCAATCTGAAAGTGCACTTGCTGGTGGGTATCTTTTTGTTTGATTGGTTTTGGCCTCACGCAACATCATCTAAAAAATCTATGCATACTCCTCCTGGAGGGCCCTGCTCTATCTTGGAAACCAGTGAGCTATAAAACCTGTATCAGTGACACTGGATTTACACTCACTGAAAATTTTAGCCGTTTGCACTGACTTTTAGCTATGCACTCACTGATGTGTCTCCCTGTCCTTGTGTCTTCCCTAGGGGTGTTGCTGCTCTGTAGGTCTTAAGGTAAGGTGCTCCAGATGTGGCGTCAACCCCATCGTGTGCACAGGACAACGGGCCCCTTCCTGCGTGGCTGCATCTGGGCTGGCAGAGACCACGTCCTTGAAAGTCTGAGACACCAAAGGTAGGGCTGAAATTAGGATGTCTTGCAACCTTGCTGCATGGGAAGGAACCTGATGTAAGATATGGTTATGCTGGAGTAAAGGTGCAATAACGTGTTGCGCCTGAGAGTGCTCTGTTTCATGATGGCTCCCTCTTATTTTTTCTTAGTTTTAAAGCAAATCTGTTGCAGCAGGGACTTATGTTGTGCCTATGAAGTATCACAACATTTAAAAAAAATGATAACAGGGATGAGTAATTTGGTAACTTCTCTTCAGTGACTGGGTTTCTAGATGAGGAAGATGTTTCCTACGTTTGCCAGTACAATGTATGCCGTTTCTTAGTACACTGCCTTTGTCCTTATTTTAGTAACAAAAAGAGAACAGGATGCAAACCACTTCCAATTTCTCCCAGTTGCTGACCTTGCTGCTACTCGTGGCAAAATGAAGACAACAAATCCTTGGAAATCATCGTGTGTGTGTTTCAATTTTTAATTGAAACTTTTTAGCGGAGCTGAAAGGGGGGATTGATGCTGACGGGGGGGGGGGGGGGGGGGGAAAAAAAAACAAAACAAAACACCACACTTCTCTCTGCTCCCCGAGAAAAGAAACTAGAGCTATTAGATTCACTTCAATTGCCTCACCTGACCTGAAATGAACTCCCTCCCTTAGGCCTGTAAGAAAATTCAATTAAAAGGTCCATCTGTGAGGCAGCAGCTGAAGGGGAATTACTGTAGGGAGGTCCACATTTTCATAAAAAAGGAACCCCTTCCCTCCCCTCCTTCCCTCTCTAGCCCTGATTAGGCCCATTTCTTACTGCTAAACCACAAGTCCCCCCAATTAACCAGAACTGACCAAGTAGCTTTCATACACTCCATTCAGATGTAGAAACACTACAGATTTGGTTTAGCCCTTAAATATCATGGGGCGGGGGGGAGGGAGGGAGCAGAGGACAGGGGTTGGGAGTCGGAGCAGCCTCCCCCAATTAATCCGGCTGATGCAAGGGGATTAATGGCTGCTAATATGCAAAAGACTCTGCTGGCAGGGAAAATAATCACCATACGGCACCGACAGTGTGCAGCGGCTTAAAAAATGCGGAGGTGACGGCGAGAGAAGCGAGCTGCAAGCGCGATGTTTTGCAAGCTTTACCAGCTTGCTCGCGACACCCCCATGCCCGGGGCTGCACCATTGTGCTCAGAAACTTGTGTTAGGTCCTTGTCCAGAGCCCGGTATGTCTTCGGTGCGTGGCATTTAATGCACTGCCCGTATGAAAGGAATGCTGGAGAGCACTCAGAGTCCCCAGCGAAGCGTGCGGCGCTGCCGAGGGAGCGCACCGTTTGCTCGCGCGGGTTTATGGTTGCTCGGGGCTCTGCCTCCTCTGGCTTCCCATCTCTGAGGCCGGGGGAAACTCAAGAATCCACACATTTTTTATTTGCTTAATGGCACTTTTTCAGGCGCATTCTGCTGGGATTCATAACGGATGTCTGGCTTTCCTTCAGGCATCTGTATATTTTGCCTTCCACGAGCTGAAGTCCTGACTTAGTTGTGACCCAAACACAAGCACTCCCTGTGCACTTGCTTCATTTGTGTTTGTGCAGCAAATAATCCATCATTTTAAAACATCCCGCTCCTGGTACTTGCTTCCCTGGTGTGGTATATATTGCATTGAGTTATATGAGTTCAGTAGGATTTATTCAAGATTGGCACTTGGTGCTTCTCTCAGGTCGGGTTCTCTGAGCACAGCACAATTAAAACCCTCACGGTACCCTTCTAAGAAACGCATATGTTGTTGCTTTCTTGGAAACAGAGATGAGGGAAATCCTTCCAGTATAGTTTGAGGTATTAAAAGGGAAAACACATCAACAACTTGCAACATTGAAAGAGGTGTTATTCAGTTTTCTTTTTTGCTAAATGTAAGCCTGAGCACAGAGAGGCTGTGCATTTGCTTTGCAGAAATTTGGCATGTGAGGCATTTCACCGTGTGCTGGAACAGTTTGGCAAATTGGTCCTTTGGTATCTTTATTGGCTTGTTTTCACTTTTACATTAAATATGTAAAACAAACCTCGTTATACTGTAATATCAACTGAAACTCTATTAAAAAAGAATATAGACAGTTCAGACAATAATAGGCCCTGTAAATCAACCAGAGATTGGTTATCTGCTCAACAAGATCATTAATTGCACACGGAGGGAGGCAGCTGAGGCAGGTGGCTGGAGAGAAGACGCTAAAAATTAATTTCATGAGGAAACTTAGACCTGCCAAGCCTGATTTGTTTTAGGGACACTCCTTTACTTTTATTATTCATTTTTCAAGGCAGCCTATGAAGTGCATGTCTTGCGATGAAGGGTTTTTACAATGTGTATTTCAGCGAGACATCCGAAATCTCACTCATACAAATCGTCACAGCTTGACAGACTTGGAGCCTTATAATGTTAAATCAAGTCCTAGTGGAGGTGTGTAGGGGAGTGTGAAATAGCGTCACTCACTGTTCCTATCCCGCCTGCTTCGCACTGCACATGTTTAATATTGTCTTCCATAATGTGGCCATAATTAATATGCAGCGGCTCTGTGTGCGTGCGGTGTATGTATTTTTTTCTCCTTTTTTTTTTCCTTT
>VZSV01000021.1:3174596-3191645 GCA_013398735.1 Nothocercus julius
CCCGCGGCCGCCAGCGCTGCCGCCGTGACCCGGGCCCTGAGTCACCTCCGCTCACAGGTGGCTGCTCGAGTCGCCTCCGCGCGTCTCAGGGGCCTCCCGGGCTCGGCGTCTTGTGCCGCAGCAGCCCGCGGGACACAGGAACGTGCGGGGGGCTCTAGTGGGGCCAGGAGAGGAACAGAAGCCGGGCCCTGGTGCTGGAGCAGGACTTGCCCTGGATTGTTTCTGGGAGCAGCGGCCCAGCTTGCCCTTGCGCTACTGGTTGTAATCAGTGGTTCGTAGTGGGCCAGGGAGCTGTTTGCACTAGTGCTGCCCTCCCTGTGTGCGTGGGCGTGAGGAGGTCCAGCGTAGGCCCTGGTCTCTGCTCCCAGGAGCATCCGGGCAAAGGCGCGAGAGCCTCATCGGGATGCAGCTGCCGGCAGGTGCGTTATGGGCGCTCGGAGCCTGCCGCTCCCCACCGCAAACCGGAGCCTCCTGTGGCGAGGCCATCGCTCCTGCATTCACTCGCCCATCTGCAAAGCGCCTACCCGGCCAGCGCCTCGATCCAGCTCCGCCGTGACGCGCGGGCTCCTGCCGAGGGCTGACGGGATGCTGTTTTCAGGGAACACCGCTTCGAACCGCTCCCAGCGGTTTCCATGCCCGTCTCCTTGCAGGGCTTGCAAAGGAGCCCGAAACGCCGGGTTCCGCTTCAGTTTGTTTGTTTCCTCATCCCCGAGCGGCACTCCCGATACGTTGCCTGTTTCAGCACTTTGCCAGCTTGGCTAAGTATCTTGTAAGGAAATCATTTATAATAAAGCCGGTATGCTGGGGTTTATCATTTATAAGTGCGGGTCAGGGTTTAGTTCACTGTGTTAAACTCTCCATGCTGCATGCGATTTTTCAAGCTTTGTCAGGAACAAAAAGTTGTAGGGATGTGCAAAGCATGACTGCATGGTTTCCATGGCGACGCCGCTAGTTAGGCTATGGAAATCCTGAAAAGGCCAGAGGATGACTGACAATACAAGGTCTTAGCGGCTGATCTGAAGAGCCAGACTGAATTAATGAGATTTTTCACAGAGAGTTATTAGCAAGGCTAGCACGGTATGGCACTTAGGCCTCTCTCGTTTTCTCAGCTGCAATCTTGGAAAACAGAAATGGAAAGAATTTAATTGCTGTTTTTTAGGCCCTTTTAAGAATATTTTAACCTGTAACACGTTAAGGATGTAATGAAAAGCAGGTTTGTTTGCCTTTTTTTTTTTTTTTTTTGTCATTCAGTTACTGTTACTACCGTGTTTTTTGGTGGCGATTGCCCTTTATCTGCACAGAGATGGGAAATTCAATAGTACTTATTACACTGAGCAGTTAATTCCCACATACTGTGAACACATTACTGTTCAAAGTAGGTTATCTAGAGTCCCATTTAGAGCCCAACGAGAGATACCATGTCAGTGGCTTTATATCTCCTAGGGCTATATTAATTATTTATTGCTGTCTGCTAATACAAACTGTTAACTCTGGCTAGTAATAGTTTGTTCGTTTATCCATCGCTTGCTGCTGCTTTTTCGTGTTTCCACCCACCCACCCACACACTCTGTGCACAACCATAAAGTTGTGTGTAGTTTTGCACACAATTAAAATGAAACCCAAAAAGGAAAAAAAAAACAAAAAACAAAAACAAACAAAAAAACAGAGCTGTGGAGTTTAAACCAAGATCCAAGTTCCAGGATCCCAAACTTTCTAGTGCCTGAACCGAGGGATTTCGCGGGCTCGCTAACAGGTGGGTGGTTGATGGTTAAAGGGAGATGCCTGTGCCCGTGACCTCAGTGGATGCGTGTGTGTTTGTGGCAGGAGAAGCCTGTTTGCTGCTTGTTGTCGACTGATGCAGCAAAACGCTCGGGTGCTGCCCTTGCCTCCGTGGCAGAGGCCGTGTCTGCGGGTCTGGGCACGCCGGCCCGGGGCCGGGGGCTGCCCTTCCCGCTCGCTTTGCGCAAGCGCGCTTGCCCGTGTGTTCCTGGGACGTGTAACACCCTAATGTTGCTGCTGAGTAATCCACAACAAAAGCACATGCAGGCTGCATTCCTCGCATGCCTGTACAGTAGACTAATCCGCTTAATCTCACTGTTCGCTTCTCCGGCTGGAATTTCACAGCCTCCTTTGATTCAAGTGATTTGTAATTCTCTGATTACGGGCTCCTTTAGGGGGCGAGGGGCTCTTCTCTCCAAAACCTCATCTTTCCTCTCAAATGATCTTATGGAAAGGAAATATAAAAGTTGATAGGAGCCAGATGGTCTCCTCTGCTTGTCATTTTGTCATTGTCTTCAATTTTTTCAAAATGTTTATTATTAGTTTTCGATTTTCTCACAGCTCTTCCACATGTGGGCAAGGTCTCTTTTTTGCTGCATGGCAACATTCCCACTACCCAAGATTCATAAAAATTGCTTATTATTTGTTGTATTTTTAAATGAAAATGATAGATGAAATGCATGGAAGTGACTCTCTTTTACATCGCTGCAGCAAGACTTATTGACAAACACAAAATACAGAAGCTATGTGCTTGTTGTGAAACAAATAGTCAAAAACCTGCTATAACCAGCTGTCTAGAGGCACTCACATGGTGTGAGGATGAACGCGCGATAAATCCCTAGATAAGCAAGGGGATAAATGAGAGAGCTTGGCTTCAGAAGGTGCTCGGCTGATACAAATACCAATTTAGGGCCTGACCTTGAACTATAAAAGTATAAGCAAATAATAGAGGTGGCTCACCTGACATAATGAGTCATGAAGGAGGGAAAACACAACCCCGAGCCCCTGGAATAAACCTTTCATTTAAAACACTAAACTGCCCTACCTGGCGGCGCCCTGAGCCTCTCAGCTTACGCGAAGCTTAAAAGTCCCCTGGGGTCCCACTGTGTTGCTTGCGGGCAAAGAGCTTTCCCCTCTCCCGCTCCTCCCCTCCGTGAGTCACGGATCCCACCCTGCGGCTTATGGGTGTCCCCAGCAGTGCAGCTGCCTGGGAGGACCCGCCACCGAAGCCAGGGGTAGCTGCCCATCAATAAGTCGGTCAGGAAGGGATGGAGGACGTAAGGAAGCAAATGAACAGATGGGCTACCTGGCGAGACAGGGTTTGCAACAGCTTTTCTCAGTCAGAAATGATAAAAGTCTCCCACGCTCGCTGGAGAAGTCCAGAGCCATTTTATGACTAGATCCAAATTAGGTTTAGGCAGGAGATTTAAGTCTGCACGGAACTGCGGCCTAGATTTGAGTTTGAAGATGCCAAATCTGGCTAAGTAACCTGCGCCCAAAGTGATGGGAACCGCACAAGAGCAGCTTCTCTCACGCGCTCTGCCATCGGGGCTTGAGCCAGGTCGCATGGAGGAGAGACCCAGCCCGCTCCCGAGATGAGCCGTTCTGGTGGGATTTTAGCCGCATCCGAACGCCAATGGGAAAACAAATCTCTTCGAACTTTGGCTGTAAACCAGAACTAAAGCCGCCAGGACAGAGTCAGGCCCCTGGGTATCAAGCTGACCTCACTGTAAAGCTTGGAGGTCTTGTTTTGATACTCCTCCTTTAGCGCACGTGAAATGCACAGAAACGCTGTGCGTCTCGCCACCGATAGCGTTAACTTTGCGCAGCTAGTGCAGCCGCAATCACCCTTTCAAAAGGGCTCCCTGGTAGAATTACTGCAGCTGAAAGAGAAAGTTAGGAAGATAAGAGGTGATGGGCAGTCAGCAAGAAAATAAAATAGGGTCTTGCCAGGATATTCCCACAGGAAATTGATAAGAAAGGTGGTAGCTAAATGCCACCTGAACTTTGGGTGCAAGATGTAGAGCAGATAGGTGAACCAGAGTGACTCAAAGGCAATAAATCTTCTGTGCCAGACAATATTAATCCAAAGCTGTCACAGGAGGGTAGGGAGAAAGTTTGGAAACCACTCTGGAGTGAGTGTCTACCAAACTGTAAATAAATACATTGTGTAACGAGCAGTCAGGCTTCACAAAATGTGCCCCCATGTCCCTGGGGTGCAAGCCAGCCCCTTTCCCGTCCATCATCATGCACGTAGTGCTGATACGAATCACAGAATCACAGAATGGTCGAGGTTGGAAGGGACCTCTTGAGATCAACTAGTCCAAGCCCCCTGCTCCAGCAGGGACACCTAGAGCACGTGGCACAGGGTGGCATCCTGGCGGGTTTGGAAGATCTCCAGAGAAGGAGACTCCACAACCTCTCTGGGCAGCCTCTTCCAGGGCTCTGTCACCCTCACTGTTAAGAAGCTCTTCCTCATGTGGAGATGGGACTTCCTGTGTTTCAACTTCCACCCGTTACCCCTTGTCCTGTCACTGGCCACCATCAAAAAGAGTTTGGCCCCATCCTCCCTACATTCACCCCTCAGGTGCTTGAACATGTTGATCAAATCTCCTTTCAGGCTTCTCCAGAAAACAGGCCCAACTCACTTAGTCTTTCCTTGTACAATAGATGCTCCACTCCTTTAATCATCTTTGTCGCTCTATGCTGGACCCTCTCTAGAAGCTCGATATCCTTCTTGTACTGTGGAGATGAAGGAATAACATAGGAGCTCACGGAGAATCTTTTCTATCCAACTAAGCAGCTGCTTTTAAACAAGTGCAGGTACAGGTGGGGGATCAAGAAAATATAAAAGAGCACATGTTCTCAAGAAGACACCATAGCAAAAGTAGCATCAGATGAGATTGGTTGTGACCAGAGAGCTGCACCACCCAATTCAGTGCTTCAGTCTGTTTTGCAGGCCACATTCTCACTAAGACTTACTGGAGTGATATCCAGTTGGTTTAATCAAATTCCTCCTTAGGTTTAATCCTTGCTCACATAGCAAGGCAGACTAGCTTTTGCAATGCCAAGGTCTACTTGTGCTATCTAACTGCAGGACGAGACCACCATACTGGTCCCACCAACTTTTTATAGCATCGCATCATGATGGCAGCCCCATGATCTCTCTTCTTAGATTTAAGCAAGTCTTGGAGCTCTGTTTACATCAAGGCATCTGAATGGTGTGTAGCCAGTGTTTCATGGCACTCAGTGTTTGGTGGCACCGTAGGCTCGGGCGGTTGCTGAAGTGTGACTTGCTGCGTCCTACGGAAGTTGTGAGGAAGTGTTGTTCATAAACCGAAGCTTGCTCCCTGTAATCTCGGCTACCTCTTCTCAGCCTGCCTGGCTGCAGCCACCCTTGCAGTGCTGCAAGGTGGTTTCCACTTGCAAGGTTACCTTCACCGCTACGAGGGCGAGGAGCTTTATTTTTTGAATAGCCTGTAGCGTATGGCCTGTGGATGAAAAGAGCCAGCCCGGAGAGGCACATGGATTGCAGGCTGTCTGGCTTATCTTCTTCGTCTGAGAACACTCGATAGAGAAAAATTGAAAGGATGGGCTCGATCTAACCAGATTGATTAAAGATGTATCTGCCTCCACATTTCAAGTGGTGAATGTAATACGGGGGTGGGTTCTGATTCATTTTTGTGCAAAGGCAGCATAGCTCATGCAAACCACCTTCACCAGCAATTTAAGCCAAGACAGAGGATGTTGCACTGAACAGGATGAGGCCCGCTGGCACAGGCTGTTCTGGCAGCTCTGCTTGACAGCAATAATTTCCGTCAGAGAAGTGTTAAAAATACCTTGGGGAAGTTCAAATTATCTTGAAGTGGCCTTTGGGGTAGTGGGAAGGGCGACAACGAAACAGAGTTATGTCTGGGCCCTATCTATCTAAAGAAGAGGGAGAAGTCTTTTTTTTTTTTTTTCTTTTTTTTTAGTCATTCTGGGTTATATATTACAGAGAACTTTTTAAAAAGAGTGCAGTTCCTTGTCCTTCAAAGGCCAAATTTGAAAGAGATCCAGAAATATTGTTGCTGTCTGTCAGACTCCTGCATTTTCGAGTTCAGGCAGGGATGACGAGAGGAGGCCTGTCAGCTCTGAGCCCTCCAGGTCATGCCCCTAAGCAGGAGAAAGTGCAGCACGGGGAGGCGAGGGGAGAAGAGCTACCCTCCCCACCATCCCCTCAGGTGCGGTGACAGGAGCTCTTTTGCTGATTGTCAGTAAATTTACTGACTGCTAATGAAGCAGAGTGAGAAGTAGCTTTCAGTGAAATCCATAAAAAATTGTATGCAGCTGAAAATGACCAGCTGTTTGGGGAGAATTTTCCCCACCATATTTGAGCAACATCCTATGAGTTTGTTTGTTTTTATGACTGTTTTTTTTTCTTTTCTTTTTTTTTTTTTTATTGCAGCAGTGAACTTAATAAAGATGGATATCAGCAACAAACTGTCAAGTCTTGAGCTAGAGAGATTTTTCACTGAGTGAAATAGGCCAGGGAAAATAAATAATCCAAGAAGTGGTAGAGCTTGTAAATATTGACATGTACAAGCAAGGAAACAGAAGTTGGGCAAAATAAAAAATAGGTTGAGGATTGCTATTTTTAAGGTTATTGCTTGAAAAAAAATCTACATTTACTTGGCATCTTGTCTGGGGGAGAGGTAATATTTTTTTCAGTTAGAATATAAGGCTTCAAGTGTTTGAATGTTGCTCTTTCTCCAAGCCGGGATCTCTATTTCAGTCAACCTTCCTTCGTGGCCTTTGGGACCGAGGTCAGAAATAGTCCTTTTTTCCCTATAATATCTGTAGGAATATCTAAAGGAGGGAAAGCAGAGGAAAGAAAATCAGAGAGATGAGTGCAGAGCGAGACCACTCTTTTCTCTGGTTTCCCAGCAGTAAAGAGTTTTTTTTTTAAGATCCTGGTAAGATCTTTTTTTTCTCTTTTTTTTTTCTCCTCAGCTGGGCCCCAAGCCTGCAGCCCCACTGGATTTGTCAGCGCGTGAGGGAGGGCACATGGGCCAGCGCAGGTGTCACGAGCTGTGGTGCCACTTCCACGGAGGAGAGACGTCGGCTCCAGCTGCCCGCCGCCCTCATGCGTGCTGGCCACGCCAGCCAGCTCGCTAAAGGGAGCAGGCTGGCTTTAAAACACTCCCTGCCGTGTTGTCTTTTCCTGTGCTTTCCTAGGAGCTCTGAAAAATGAGCTTGGACTAACATCCGATCATTTATGGGTGGAGGTAGCCAGCCGATCCAAACTGTTTAGTTGCCTCAGCCCATCTTTCCTCAGGCCGATCTGTCAGCTTTGTGACCAGGGGAGGGTCTGCGTCGTGGCTCTGTCAGCACAGGCTGTGAAAGCCCTCAAGCCCTTCGAATATTGCTGTCATATGCAGAACAAACCAGGGATATAACCTGAAAGAGGGACTCTTTTTTTTGCAGCCTCTTAGAGATGGCCAATCTTTTTGTTCTACCCTGCTCGGGGAGTATAAGTGATGACTGTGCAATAGCCAGTAGAGATTTAGCCACTTGCAATAACTTAGTGGTCAAGTTGCTGTAATTACAGGGAGCGGAACTGAGGTTATGGGGGGTGGTGTTCTTACAAGGCAGCTATAAAACTCTAAATAAAAAGTATGTTTCTATACTCAATGAAATTAATGGGAGGGAAAGAAGAGTGCTCTTTAATTATTTCAGACCCAGACAGTTAAGGCAGATGTACATGATCAGTCTTCGAGGAATGTCCTGGGGACATAGCCAAGACAGTTTTTTTTTTTTTTTTTCTTCTATCACTGCTGATTTAATATCTGCAGAAGTGCACATGGAAGAGGATAATACAAAACTTGCACTTTTCAGTTCAAGTCCCTGTAAATGACTCCCCCTTGGAGACTGCTAGAAATGTAATGGGCTTATTTTAGCACATGGGAATTGGTGCCTTCAGTGCATGTGCCAGAAAGGCAAAGGTGGGTTGACCTCCTCTCCGTTAAGTCAGGGAAACTATGGGGCTGAGCTGAGCATTTAATGGAAGTAAAAAGCAAACCTAATTCCAAGCAGGCCCCAGTGAGCATGCTTTTATCCAAAAGGCAATCAGAGAGAGGAATATGACCTACCAGATGGAATTGCTGAGGCAGAGGTGATGCTTAGGAACAACAATAACGAAACACGATCAAGTATAATTTTGATGGAATGAAGATATTAGAGAGAAAAAGCCCCAGTGGGCCAGTTTGGCTCATCCCGGCCCCAATATTTCATTGGCTCTCAGAAGACCCCTGGAGGAAGCTGTGTCACAGCACCATAAAATGTCGAGGCTAAACTAGGCTGAGAGCTACAGTACCTGCTGCTGTGCACAGGAGCCGAGGTCTGCTGGTAATGAACTTGCTGGGGTTTCCAGGCCGCGAGGTAGCTGGAAGTGCCTCCAAGCTCTGCTCCCTCACCGAGGCCTGGGAAAGGGGGACCGAATGGTGCTGCCATCTGCTTCATGATCCAGTTTTCCCTGCCCCAAAACCCACCTGCATCATTGGTGCTAGCTCAGCCAGTAAAAGGCTGGGCACCAGCTTAACTCTCAACCCCTCCTTTTGCTGCAAAAAGCATTTTGAGTGTCATAAATGAAATTCAGACCCACTTCAAGGCGCCTAAGGCTACTAAATAGATACAAGAGATCCTTAGTGGAAATGAGAATCAGGCCCACTGTGCTTATAAATTCAGGTCTGTCACTCGGAGCCCTTAACGCTCAATAAATTTGCTAGGAAAATTAGAAAAACAACCCGGAGCTGCTGTGGGAGAAGCATGCTGGAAAGAGAGGAGCATGTGTGTGAAGTCCCCCAGAGGTCCGGGTCGCTGTTTGGCAGCGCGTAGCTCCGCGCTGCCGGCTCCTGGAGCGCAGCTGCCAGGCTGGGAGCAGGGAGGCGTTTTCCCAGACTGGGGAAGGTGGCAGCGATGGGAAGTGGCTCTGTAAATCCTGTAATAACAGGGTTGTCTGCTTGGCCTTGGCTCGGGACCAAGTCAAGGTTTTTATGGTGTGAGTTCATCTGCTGGCTTTTCCCTGGGTGTGATGTAATGCCCTGCGCCCCTGCGATATTTATTACACCCGGCTCCACCGCGAGCCCGTGGAGCCATACCCGACCTCGCAAAGTTTGGAAACAGCAACCCGGTCTTATTTGCATCCTCTCGTCCGACCCATGACGTAATCGGAGGAAGGTCAGCTCCGTGGCAATTTCATTCGCGCCCCCCCCCGGGTGCCCTCCTCCTCCTCCCTTCGCCCAACGGTTCGTCCAACTGTCTCGCCTTTATCTCTCCTCGCAGACCTCGCGACAAGTCCCCGGGTGATTTATGCCCTGATAACTTCTGCTTTCAAATGCCCAGAAAAGCAGCCTCTGCAAGGGCAGCTTGAGCGGAGGCGCGAGGAAAGGCGCCCGCCGCCGCGCTGCGCCCCTGCAAGCCTCACCTGGCCTCCCTGCCGGCAGAGCAGGGACCCCCGTCCCCCCGCTGCCTCCGCAAACACCAGATTCAGCGTCAGGTTTCTCCTGGGCCGCCGCTTGCCCCAATGCAGCAGCACCCGAGGCCCTTTCTGCCCTTTGCGTCTTCCAAAATTGTCCCAAGGCCCTGCCTTAGCTGTGGGCTGTAGACACAGCCTGTGTTCCTGTGCTATAGGCATCCCTTTAAAGCAGCTCATCCTTCAAAGAGCTCCTGATGTAATTATAAGACGAGAAGGGTGAGGTGGGCATGGACAGACCAGGAAAGAATGGGACTTTTTTTTTTTTTTTTTTTTTTTTTTTTTTTTAAGATCCAATGCATTTTAATTGCTCTTGCTGGGTGCTTTTCTCATTTTGTTTTAATTTTGTAACTGTGAGAGTGAGGATTTCCCTCTGATCGCTTGACTAGCGTGCGTCTGAAACCATCACGCCTCCCTGAACCAAAGGGGGAAAAAAAAAAACATGTCAAGACAAAGGGCGGTGTGATGAGTTTCCTGAGGGGAAGAATCATGAACAAATGAAAACCCAGTGTTGAAATGAAAGCCGAGTCCTCACCTAAACTGAAACCTTTGCAAGTAACACAATGAACACAGAGCAAGGAACAATTTAGATTTAGGTAAAGATTCTTTGTAATTGCTTTTTGTGTGGTGTATTTGATTTCTCAGCACATTTTTTTTTTTCTCCCGAAGGATGCGGTTGTACTTGCCTGAACTCCTAGGCAAACTAGTTAGACCTGAGCAAAATGTTCACAGCAAAATATGAACTGAGTTGAAACTTGCTTGGTTTCAGGTTTCTTCACAGTCTCAAAACTCAGCCCTGGTTCACTGAAAGGTTTGCTAAGGACTGTGAACTTTGAGAGTGAGCACGGACTGATTTATGGGTCTGCATGAAAATCCATGAGAAGTTTGCTTTCCACATGATCATGAGGCAAAAATGCCTCCTCTCCCCCAGCAGCCCCTTCCTGCTGTAGTGAACTAACGTTAGGTATGTTTTGTCTTGTGTTGCTGCATCTGAGGCCACCCAGCACAAGCAGCATTTTGCTTAATTCCTTATAAATCATCAGCGATGTTAGCAGCGTAATGCTGGCAGCTCTGGGATTGCTACTTGTTGCTTTGTTGCTGCTGTCAGGAACGAGGCAGGATTTTGGAGAACCCCCCCAGGACGGTATCTTTATTGACTGGTTTTAAGCGGATACGAGGTTATAGCGCACATTGCGCTCTGGATTATAATGACCAAAGACAGAGCAGGGCTTCCTGAAGGCCTGTGATGAGATACATGAGGCTGCTGGTGCCAGGCATCAGGCCGCAGGACGGCGGGTCCCTGACGCGCGAGTCGCAAGCCGGGGAAGGGGGACGCTCCTTCCCCGAGGAAGAGCTGAAGGTTTTGTGCTTCTCGGGTGGCACTCGTGCTTGAGGCCTTGAGCAATGCTGGGTCTCTCTATGCTCTCATCATGAGAATAATAAAATATTTTGTTAGGTATAAGGGATTCCTTGGCCTCTGTTTTATCCTTGCCATTGCACATGGAAGTGGCTGGATATTTGAACCTCACATGTGAACTTCCTGTTTCTCCATTTCTGAACCATGTGTAGGATTTTTTTCCAGCTTCAGAGGTCACAGAGATTTTTCCTGGCCTTAGGGTTGACTCTCTTCTCACACGAAGGGCAACTGTTTCCTCTTTTATTTGTGGGAGCTGCTGCCTACACCAACCTTTGCAAATGCAGCCACCTTTCAAGATGACGAAGCAGTTGTGTAGAGACTTGGCTTTAGAGATCTAACGGTAACCTATAGCACCAGCCAAAGGGTCTCTGTTTGCTCATTTTTGGAGTGGTGCAGGTGGCCTATGGAAAGTTCCCATCTGGCCCATGTCACCAGAAAGGAAAAAATACAAGAAGTACAAGAAGCTACAAACGAGGAGTATGCTGACTGCAATGGCTTCAACACCTCCTGAGAGACTTCTGACATTATAAAATTTTCACACGCCAAGACTTGTCATAGAAAAAGGCTGATTCTTCCCCCAACAAACATTTCTCCTCAATTTCTCCTATCATGGCTGGAACACTAGGGAAATAAAAGGCTTTTCCTTCTCTTCACCGCATACCTCATTTCAAAACTAAGTTGAAAATTGCTTTTCCAAGTTGGAAATTACTTTCCATTTCCCATTCCAAATTAATTTACCATTAAATGAATGTGTCCAGTTGTGAAACTTGAGGGAAAGCACTTGGAAGCAATTCATGTCTTTTGATTGAGCACCACTCATTTTTCTCTTTCCCTCTTTGCTGTCCCTCAGATTTTCACTTGTTGATTTTTTTTTGGTTCATGTGCAAGGTAGGATAGACGTTAAATATAGTGGCAGTTTAGATGGGATGAACACTGTAGTTGTTACCCGGCTTTGCTCAGTGCCTGTTCATGTTGCTTATATGACAGGCAGAGGGATCTCTGCAGAGACACCTGGCTCATTTTGTGTGTTTTTTTTTTTTTTTTTTTCATGTGCAGATGATGTGTATTAACCTGGGAATCAAGAAACAGGAGCGGATCCTAGGTCTCTCCTGTACTTCTGAGGAGCACAGATGTGCAGAGCTTATAGGCCAACTCATAGGTCATATCCCCTATTGAGGATCTTTCATTATGCTGGTCTTACTCTTGATATATAGCATTTCTTCTGCTTCACTTACTTGTATTACTTCAATATTTATCACTTTGTGGTTTTATTTTATATTATCTCTGGTCCATAATGACTCATCAGGCTGCAAATCCATGTAATGAAGCCTGAGATGCTTTTCTCTGGCAGAGCTGCAAACAGAGCTCAGTTTACAAAATTCCTAGCAGCACTCCTGATCCAGTGTGCTTCATAAAGGTGTGAGTCAGTAATTCAAACCAGCATCTCACCTGCTCTCAAAATACAATTGCTTAGAGGGCAAATGTGGCTTCAGAAATAAAAGCTTGTAGGATTGAAAAAAAAAAAACAAAAAACCAAGAGCCATTTCAGGGCAGAGTAAGCTGCTGTTGTTTTGGTTGTGTGTACCCAAAATATAGGAGTGTTTTATAACAGAGGAGCTTTTCCCAATGGGAATGAATGAGAGACTGTAATGGATAATAAATGCTGGGGGTCAGGAGGTTTTCAAACTTCTTTTGCAGCATGTGTTGGCTCTAAGTGACTCGCAGCCTTTTATTCTTTTGTTCCAGTCAGCATGTATTAGTTTCCCACCCCTTCCATAAGACTCAGAGGGTCTAAGATGGAAGTTCAAGCCTTCCTGCGGGATCCAGCTGAGGCTTGCATCCCGCTGACCTGGCTGTGTGTGGGAGTCTGCTTGTTTGGACTGGGAATCAGATGGACTGGAGGTGATGTGAGTGAGCTTGTCACAAATCATGCTGGACCTCTGTGCTCAGGAGCACCCTCAAACTTGAACAACAGTATGCTTCTAGGTAGCCCCCATAGTTGCTGGTTGTGAGAACGTGAGAAGGGATTTTGAGGACAGTGTTCCCAGGCAGTTTCATGCTGTTTGGGTGAAGGAACAAGGATGGATGCCCTCACTTGTAGGATCCTCCAGATCTTCTAACAGCTCCAGCAAGGTCCCTAAAGAAGACATCCACCAGGCTGTAAGCCGCAGTTTGGGAATGCCTGCCTTACAGAATGTCATGTCATACAAACTCCATCTTCTCTGTTGACTCCAGCATCTGGCTCACTGCCTTTCACTGTGAGACCTACAGCGATGCTGCCCTTCCCTTCTTCAAACTATCAAACCATCCTGGATACGTACCTCAGCCTTCAGCAGCCTCACAAGAGCTCCAAGCGGCTGTTGATGAGGAAGAGTCTCTGGCAGGAAAAGTGGGTGCTCTTGAATGGAGTCCCTGTGCCCTCACCTGGGCCGGGAAGTAGTGCATAGCTGGGAGTGGTTCAGGATAGATTTCTCAGTGCTCCCAGCTGTCTATGGTGCAATCCTTTCACTTTCCCTGTTTCCCTTAGGGGAGAGCCCATAAGAAGCCAGGCACTCGAAAACCCTGATGTGCACAATGAGCAGTCACTTAACTAGGAAAAAAAAAAAAAAAAAAAAAAAAAAAAAGGCTGAGAGAAAGAGCAACTTGAGCAACTTAATCTTCTACTTTCTGTTGCTAATAAATGTAAAATGATGGTAACGAACTTTCCTTACTTTATGGATCAGTATGTTTTCAAAGGATTCTCATGCTGCAAGAATGACAGCTACTGAGAAACAAAAAAAAAAAAAAAAAACAGGCTTCTTCTTCAGTTTGTTTCGCTTTGTGAAAACTTCCTTAACAGCTACTTGAAAAGAGCGATCACTTCACACACCAGCTCTCAAATAAGAGGAAAGGTACTTCCCAGCTCTCTAGCTACATTCACGTGCTTTCCTAGCAGCTTCACTTCTGACTCTGACTCCCTTCAAATTAGGTTATCCAGTTTCCTTTGGGGCGTCAGGTTAAATAGATCAGCTCCTGAGGGGCCTCTGGTTCCCCTGTCTTGCAGAGAGGCAGGTAAGTCCTTCCACAGCTCTGGGAAAGTCTCTGAAAGCAGATTACAGAAGTGCAAAGCCCTGCGGGTTATAGTCTGAGGTGTCTCAGCCTGAGCCATGCGTGAGGAGCTCACGGTGCTTGGCTTAGGTTATGCGGTGCCAGACATCCAAGCTCGCTGCACAGGAGGGAAGGCAGGAGCAGGGGCAGCTGTGAAAGCTCTTATATGAACACAAATGCTACTGCTGAGAAGTTGCTGGGAAGATGCACACCATTCCTAGGGCTCTTGCCAAAGAAATACATAATTTTTTTCCTCAGAGGACGTGACATAACAGGAAAATGGATTCCCCTTTTGCAATGGTTGAATATCACAGTAGATTTGTTGAATTCTGTGCATAATTTTTCCTCTTATGGCTAAGTTCTCAGCCTCCCTGTGCTTTCAGTAGGTGTGAAAAGAATATTCTCATGACTGGGTGGTGCTGAGTGGGTGAGTGATACTGGGAGGATGGCAAGTGCGGGGGAAATTCTGTGCTTAATTCAGCTGAACATGTGAATGAGGAACTTGGCTTCCTCTCACACGGCCTTGATGTGTGTGAGGGAGGGAAGGGGGAGTGGTGCGGGGATGATAATTTCTTACTAAATATTATATTCCTCATCAGATGGCACTGTGAGGAATGCACGGTGTAATTCAAATGGAGAGAAGGTTCTCGCGTTAGGGAATGCGTAAGTAATGAAACAACCCTTGGTGCTCTGCTCTGTAGCGTTTGCAACCACAGATCCCAAAGCACGTCAGAGGCAGGCGAACCTTGCGTAAGGGAGGAGAGGAACAGAGAGAGGGGCTTCTCCAGGCACAGTCATTAATATCTGGACCTAAGAGAAGTACAGAGGTGGCTGACCGAGATTCAGTGCCTGTGAATACGGCTGGGGAACATCCTTTGGCCTGATACACAAGCCTGGGTTGCTTGAAACACTTTTTTACAGACTTGCATCATACTTACTATGTTGTTTTCACACACATTCCTTGCACACTGTCCCCTCCCCTTCAAAACATTAGTGTATAAAAGGTTGAAATACCTAATAATGAGTTTTTAAACAAGGAAATTGATCGTTTTAAAATATTTTCCATAAATCAAATTCCCCGAAAACAACTTTTCTCAGACAGTGTGGAAGAGGGAATTGCTTGGGGTTAGTGAATTTTTGATTTGGGGAGTTTGATTGTCCCAAGACACCATTTGCAAGTGGGAAAGACATTTCTTTGTATAGATAGTCTTACTGTTAGTTATCACATATATATAACTATACTTACCATTTTATATGACCCCCCTGCTGAAAGGCAGCGGTGGGTGAAGCGCAGTGAATCATTTTCAGCGTTGAAGGTGGGGCTGAGACCCTCTGAACGCGCCACAGCCTGGTGCGAGTCATCTTTGGGATTACGGGGCAATGCGCTGTCTTGAGACCTGATCTACCATATTAAGATAGGTGTCCGGACTTGGTTCATGCCCGCACCAGGAGTTTGGACTCCCAGCACAGTGGCAGACCAGCAGCCCGTGTTAGCTGGATGCCCCAAATGAAACTGGATAACCTAACTTGAGGCATTGCCGCCCTTTGAAAACCTGCTGCTGCCCAAGCTCGTTTTCATTGTCCTTTCTCTTACGATAGTATAAACAAGCTGCTATCTGTTTTTCAATGAAAGATGCTTTTGCTTGGCTTGGTTTCATATTGCACTGTTACTATTTCGTGTTGCGGAAGCTGCTGCAGCTATAAATAACTTTACCACAAGCTCCTCTTGTCTGTAAGGCTGAGTACTAACTTAGCAAGAAACAGACATTTAGAGCAGCCTTGTGAAGCGAGATTAGGATCTCAAACTTTTGTTCTGAAGCAGGGAGTCTCCCAATAAAGCTGGTGAGCGGCTCCTGATGGGCAGCAAGCGGCTGCTGGGGTGTTTGCACCTCCGAGCAGCTTCCTGACAGGGGCTGCGGGGACCATCTGCACCAAACCGCTCCAACGTCACCGGGAGGAAGCGATCGAGTCTTGCTGAACAGAGAGGCAAACTGGCGGTCTTTGGCCCTGCTAGTTCAGAAAATGGAGAACGGGGGCTGCACATGAAACCCAGTTTGTGGTCACCACTTCAAGGAGCATGAGAGAGCAAACCTGGGCATGGACTACAGCCGTGAGGTACCGACTTGTGCTCCGGTGGAAAGAGGATGACTCCCAGAAAGAGGCACCCAGCCCAAGCTTGAGAATATCTTTGTCATTTCTCAGGTTGATTTTCAAAACCTTCCACAGTTCGTGTCCCTGGGTGGGAACAGGAAGAGAGATTGATGTCAAAAGTCAAGTGCACTTGTCAGGGCCACGCAACTGTGTTGGGGGCGTAGGTGCGTGGGGCAGGGAAGCCTTGGGGCAAGCCGAAAGTGTGACTCGCTTTGCTGCGCTGGGTCTGCCCACGCGCTGATTCACAGCCCGTGCTGGAACAGCCCAAACAAGCATTCTGATTTTTTTTCCACGGTTAGGCATGGGATGCTTTTCCTTTTTTTTGCATAGGGTTAGAGGATTGCCAGGGCATCTCCGTGTCTAGGGCCAATGCCCCACAGGCCTTCAGCAGGTCTTGTGTGTGAAAATGGGCCAACTCTACCTTCAGGGATTGTATCCCAAGCAGCACCAGCTTGCAAGTGGGACACAGACTAATCCGTTTTTCCCTGAGGCCCCTGTCTTCTTGGTGTTCCCCTTCAACCCTTTAGTATTGCACAGCCTGGAACAGGGGTGACAGCTGTGAAAACGGCACTAGTTTTCAGTGGCAGTCCAGTGTGCAAACCATCAGTCTGTTTGCGGTTCACATAGTGTCCTTACTGAGCTTTGCTGTCGAATAAACTTCACTTTCCCAAATATACTGAGGTTTATAAAAATCCTATCTAATCTGTTCCCCCTGAAAAAAAAAGTTCCCAGTGCTTTGCTTTTTTTACCACTGGGTTGAAAAATTCCAGTAAGGTTCATAGCCCTTAGTGACTCTGGACTTAGGGAATTGTAAAAAAAAAAAAGCTGATAGCAGCTGAGTTTCGTTTTATTTTTGATTATGTCAGATTTAAACCATGCACAGGCCTGGCTTGAACGAGCTAGAGATCTGCGTGAGGCAACGCCAGGGGGGCACGGTGGCGTGATTAAAATACACATATACCTTCCCCTGGCCATCGAGGGGCTAACGAGCTGACGCTGATGAGTCAGCACGGCCCTGCGTGAGCTCTGTGCCCGTCCGTCGCCGAGGCGAGCCCTCGCTCGAGCAGGACGCGCGGCATGCGGCGCGCTGCGAGGCCGCCGT
>VZSV01000021.1:3191810-3314206 GCA_013398735.1 Nothocercus julius
GGCGGCCGCGCTCTGCCGGCCGCGCCGGAGCAGCCGCCCGCAGACGCTGCCCTCGCTCGAGGCGCGCGGGAACTTTTCAGAAAGGAGGGCAGGTTTCTAGCGCAGACCGCCTGGACGCGGTGACTCATCGCGGTTCCTAAAAGCAGAGATGGGCTTGTTTCCGTACGGCGAGAACAAGCTTTGACTTCACAGTCAAGGCCTGCGACTGCCGTTTAGCCGTCGCAGCTGCTGCGGCGGGTCGGCCGCCCTCACTGCCTCCTGCCTTGCAGTATCCTGCCCTGGCCTTGTGTTAGCCCCGGGGCACCTCTGGCGGCACAGATAAAGATATCCCTTATTTTTTTCGTTATTTTTAGTAGGCTGCGTTAGCTGTCGGTGTAGAAGCAAGGGGAAGGGCGAGGAGGCCCGTGCTGGGTGGCTGGCAGCCTTCGCCTGGCTTCGCCACGGTCGCAGAATCTTTGCCAAAAGGGCCCCCTGTGTCGTTGTCGTTTGCCCCCTTCATGGTGCAATTACATGGGTTAAGAGAGCCGAAAATGTTGCTCCCCATTTAGTCAGGGCTCAGGCACAAGCTCCGAGAGAGGCAAGCCTTCAGATTTATTCCCTAGCCCTTTTGTTTTTGTGATACTTTACTTTCCCAGCCAGACAGGATGAGAAACAAATACCACCAAAATACTACGAGAGTGGCTATTCTTGAAGTGTTTATAACCCAGCCTTGCTGGAGAATGTTTGGCAACCTCCCAAGCAAGCCCATTCTCACTGCGTTTCCAAGCCCGTTTCTGAACTTTGGGGCACTTATCCAAACAAAATCTGGACTTTTTGAAGTCTGCTTATCTCTATTTATTAGGGCCTCCTGTGAGGGTGGGTCGTGGAGGGCAGATGAGGGCAGGGGTGCGATGAGCAGTGAGATTCAGATGCATTTTGCTTGTATTACAGATACAAGCAGTACCCTGGTGTCCTCTAAGTGCCTGGCCATACCTGCCTGGAGCGAGGTGGTGCACCCAGTGATCAGCCTGAATTTAATGGATAATCAGTATGAATTTTGCATATCTCTTGATCATAAGGCTTTAAAAAGCCTTTAAGTCATTTATGCATTTTTAATTTATGGTCCTGAAAGTTAAGCTAATTTAGGGCAAGGAGGTTCAGACCAGGAGGGGAAGAGTGAGTGTAGCTGAAGCTGAAGACATAAATTCTCCTGCAAACTTGAAGGGGTTAAGGTTAAAGCTGTCAGTTTTTTATACACCTCTGCAAAGTAGTGGTTGGCTTGTTCCATCAGCCTGGCTAAGAAAAGCAGTCGCTGCCCCCACCTTCCTCTGCTCTGTTTTCTAGACAGTCAACTGTTACTTATTAATCTCAGGGAGATTCTGCCTCATTAGTGCTGGAGAATAGCAAGTGTTTGCTAAATTCTCCAAGTTTTCTTTTATGTTCCAGGGTGTTTCCTGTGATAGTATCTTGGGATCTCTCCGTTTGCTTTCAGACACCAAGTGCGAGAGAGTCGTATCAATTTAGAATGAATAGAAACCAAGCCAAAACAGGGTAGAAAAAAGAGCTGTGTAGTTCAGTGAATGTCTGTAAATTTGCAGTCTGAAAACAAGTACTTTAAAACCTAAAAGCAGCAGTATTTAACCTCAATTAAAAGCTAGTTTTGCATGCTTAAGGAGAAATATAAACCATTTAAATGGAATATATGCTACTGTTGATTAAAAAAAAAAAACTATTCAAATCCCTTCCTTGCTGCTTTCAATTACTGACATTATTAGTCCAGCATTTTTCTATTCAAAATGCTATAAAGCATTTCAATTAGCAATAGAGCAACCTAATCACAAAGAAAAAAATTTTGGGAAGGCACTGACTAACCCTGAGTGATGAGGAGAACATAGGGATTTTATTTTATTAATCAACTATTAGTGTAAACTCCAACATTTTATAAGTAGCAAGTGATGCCAATGTTATGTTTGTTTAAACTCACTGCTGTTTGAACTGTCTCAGCAGCAATAATAAAGCCCTTTGTTTTCAGATGAACATTTTTTTTTCTGCTTCAGGGAACCCATTTTATCTAACATGTGCCACAAACAAAATTCACTGTGTTACTTCAAGTAAAGCACATCTGTTTAATTCAAGTAAATTGAATGTAATTCCTGAGATTAAGTAGGAAGCAGCTATATTCTCTTTTGGAGCAGCTTGTTTTTTCTAGGTGATTTTGTTAGTTTTCTAGCGCTGTGTAAACAAATAGTTTAATCAGGAACAATACTAGATGATCTTAATTTTCTTTGCTATCAGTGGAAATAAATCATATATGTAATGAAGATATTGTAATTGTGAAACAATACATGCAAAAGATAACACCGTGATTATTTTCAGTTTTAGAAATCTGGCATGAGCCACAAAGTTCAGAAGCAAGGTTGCAGTGTCACAAAGGCTTAAGTGAGATGAGTAACCAGCCCCACTGGAGTCAAAACAGTAATAAATAAGCACACAGACATACTCGGTGCAAGAACTGGCATTAAACCCTTGCTCTACTTGAGAAATCACAATTAACGTTACGTTCTGCTCCGAGCTCTTTGGTTTTATCTCCCTAACATAAGCAACATTAGCCAGCTATACCCATGCAGGAGCGTGAGCGCGTGCGTGCGCACACGTAGTCCAAAGCAAAACACTCTCCTATGTGCGCTTCTACCCCAGGGAAAAGATGGTAGAGTAGATATGTGACAGATGTTAGGCATGTTGCTTAATACATTAGTGGGAGGCAATAGGATACCGCGCAGATAAACGCAGTGCAGGGGCCCACGGATTTGAGCAATCCCTAAAGTTTTTCTCTCAATGTTTCATATGAGCCAAGGAGATTTAATCAGTGTAGTCACTTCTTGCACTGGTAGGAGTAGAAACAGAGATTGGTCTGCAGCTCTTTGAAAATCTGCAGTCTAATCTTTAGCCAGTTTCTGCCTAAATCTATCAGAGTGTATTGTGTGACAATACAGTGACTCAGAGGAGTTACTCATGTGCTTAAGTCTTTGTGAAGTTGCTATTTTTGTGGAGAATTGCCAAATTCTTGACTATTGTCAAATTTTACCTGTTACTTTTCTGAGACTGTTTTGCTGAAGGAAATTCAAATAAAATGCTGTCAAAGTTCTGTGAAGATGCCTAACTCCAATACATCATTTCTGTATACCTTTGTTGCTCCTAAAATACTGTAGTTAACTCACAGCTTTAACTACAAGTTCTTTAAGCTCCTTAATTAAGTTACCTCTTCTCACCGTCTTGAATTAAACTTTCAACAGGGAAAAACCTCTCTTTTTTTAAACCTTTTTAATAAGTGGTAGGCAGGACCTGTGAATTTTGCATATTTTCCAAAGGATAAAAATACTATGGAGAAGGGCATAAAAGGTTTTTCTGAAGTTTTCCCATGTTTTATTTATGCCTTTATCAGCGTTGAATCTGGTGCCCAGTGGTTTTATACTCAGGTTTCAGAGGTGAGCTGCGGATTCTCTGGCTCACCACCAAGAGGAGTGTTAAATGTTTTGTTTTCGTGGATAGGTGTTTTCCTAAAAAAGTTCAGTAGTAAATACAAATGGAGTCTGGTTAAAAATTGCTTTTCCTCTCAATCATGTGGTATGGCTGGCCCTGCTCTGCAGATATCCCTGGAATCTTAAATGCAATCAGAATATCGCAATACAAAACCTAGTCTGCAAAGTAATTAAAATTTTTTTTTTTTTTTTCTGGACTATCAAGCCTTTGAAGAATCAGAAATTGAGATTTTCTTTCATACAACGAGTGAGATTTTTTATGTTAGAGAATTTTATTTTACAGTTTCCCTTTAACTGAGGTGTCCTGCCATTAAAAGCAGGCAGTCTGTGTCCAGGATACACCCAGGATGCAAGACCTCCCTAGCTGGAGGGCACCGCAGAGCCTGAATAGCAGTTGTTTTGACTTGTATGCTGAACTCTCGCTTTGAAAGATCATTCCCTGCGTCAGCACTTTGCCATTGGCTTCCATCAATTTGTTTAGAGATTAATCTCTCATTCTGACAAGGATAATTTTTTAAACTTGAGAGGCGAGCAGTTCCTCTGCATTGTGGACTGATGCAGAGGACGTGGACGGACACGGAGGAACAATAACTCTAAGGGGCAGCAGCTGGTGCCCACTGACAAGGGGCAGGAGCGAAGGGCCCAGGCACAGCGGAGCTGTGGGGACCCGCTGAGCAGGGACCAGCCAGGCAGGGCAACCAGCAGGAAGGGCTTGGGGACCCCTCGGTGGAGGTGAACGGCTGCATGACCCCAGAGCAAAGCCAAGTGTGCTCATAAAAATGCCCACGTCCTCTTGGAGCTGCGTTTCCACCATTGCAATTGCACACAGAGGGTAGCCATTTCTCTCAGGAATCTCATTAATTGGTTTTGTTTAAAAGAAAATAAAAAAACTGCTGACAGGGTATTGTTGGCCAGTGTAGACAGCATTTAAATGTGCTTTAAATCAGTTTATAGAGTAGCATGTATGCTGGTTCATTACCTTCTATTTTGTGTGCCCAGGGAAGTAGGGAGGGCAAAAAACAGCAGAGCAGAACGTACTGATAGATTTTAATCCTTCTTGGATTTACTATCAGCTAGGCTCCTGCTACTGTTTACCCAGCTGAGGAGCATCTTTAAGTGGGTGTCTCCATTTGCATGGATCTCTTCCCATTGTGAATAAGGCAATGAGTAGACAATGAAGCTATTACAGAAGAAAGATGAGCTGGCTGCAGCCAACAAATCTTGCACTCTCCATTTACAGGGCTATAATTATCCAAAGTTTTAAAACACAATGGTATATGCTGAAAGGGACCATCTGGGTGAGGACCAAGGCATCCCAATTAAATGATTGATAAGCAGCTCATGTACTGGAGGAGCACACACCACTCATAGATTGCAGTTTGAAAATTGCCACTTGCATTAACAAATGTCTTTAAGGAGTTTGCATGTAACATGCATAGGGGTGTGGAGGGAAGAGAAGAACAAGCAAGTGGGTGCATGTGTGTGTGTGTGTAAAGTAACACAGCAGAAATCAGATGAGCCTCAAGAGCAAGGTGGCAAGAGCTCTAAGTGCACTGAGGGGCATAGGAGGGACAGTGCCTGTTTGTGCTTTGCAGCCTCTTGTGCAAGGCCAGCACTGTGAACCTGTGGGATTTTACGAGGAAATGTTAGCATCAGAGAGGGGAGGAAAAAAACAAACCTGTGCTTGTGGGAGGCAGGAGAGCAGGCTGCCCATCAGCTCGCCACAGCCGATCAGCGTGACTTTGGCAGGGGCGCTGGGAAATCTGCACTGAGTTACTGAATCTGCTGCAGACTTTGCTTTGGCCTTGCTCACTGGTGCTGTTTTCCACTTGCAATGATAAGCAGTCTATCTACACTCTTGTCCTAAACCCAGCTGTCTAAATAACTTGTAAGCTCAGATCACCATTTACAGAGTCAGTATATGATGTCGGACACATTAGGGCCTGTGTCTCTTTTGTTGATTCTTTGTGCCACATTAAAACCAAAACCAGCTTTGTCCTATAATGCCTTCCCAGTCTGCATCAACTCTGCTTTGCAGTAACTCGAGCCCGTGGCCCTAACTGACTCAGGTTACCCTCTGTAAAACACTGCAATCAGCTGGAGCTGCTTTGCTTGACAACAGTTTGTCAGTGTTATTGCCAGTAATCCATGCTAGACCATCCTTAGGTTGTAAGGTCTGATGGGGGTTTGTGTGATGATCTGGGTTGAACATCTGTATAACACTGATCACAAGACTAACCCTCATTAGTTCTTTTAATTAGGAAAATAATCCATCTAGGTGTTTTTTTTTTTTTTTTTTGGAAATCCAGGGATACACATTTTCACTTTGAAAGTTTAAATATTATTTTTAGTCCCACTGGGTCAAGCTTCATCTTTCCGACTTTGATTCTGCCTATGCTATCTGTTGCCAAATGTCAGTTTATCTGAGGATTGTTCTCACCCCCTCCACATAATTAAACTAAATAGATTGAGCCCCATGAATCTCTTTAAAAGATTTGTTTTCTAATGGCGTAACTGTTTTCTTAGCTTTTCTGTTAACTCATCTCCATCTACTAGTACGATTACCAACATGCAAGTGCTCAAATTGGATGTGGCATTCATTCTTTATCGCTGGGCATGTGACTTTAATTTTGGTCAAATTCAAATATATGGTTTTGTAAGTGGTGCTGTCTGGAGTCTTGTCATCTTCATTTGTGCATGACTGTAAATCTTCATGTTATCTGCAAGTCTTTGAAGTTGTGTTGTTTTCTTTAGTTGTCTTGCTTATTTTCCAAATGTAGAATAGGGCAGGACTCCACGTAGATCTCTGTGGAAGCAACCCCATTCACTGATGGCTTTCTCATTAATCACTATCCATGAGCCATGTTTATTGTGCTTTTCAACTGAGCCATAATAATTTTCTATTGTTCTAAAATCCTAAGGAAAATATTGGTTTGGTATTAAGTCTGGCAGAAGTTAAAATGTGTTATATTACATCAACACTATTACTTTTACTAGCCTAAGTTCCAAACTCACCAAAAAACCCACAGGTTTAGTCAGACATGGTCTGTTTCATAAACTTAATTGGCCTTTTAAAATAGCTTCCTGTTAGTCTTTATTTGAATCTTGCATCCTCTTCTCCATTATTTTATCCAGGATGTCAGAATTAGAGTTACCTGGGTCATTTTATTTACGCTTTTATAATACTAGCACTAGCTCTTTCTTTCAGTCTATCTTCCCTCACTGTAACAAAATTCCCTAAAAACTTGCACTAAAATACTATATTGCAAATAATTAATTCAAACCTGTTCATTCTGTCCCACCACTAATCTTCTATAAAAGTGACATCTCTCTGTTGGATCAAAGGAATTATTGTTCTAGAATTGAGAGCATCTCTTTAAAAAGGTGCTTAGATGAAATCATCTTGAAGAAGAGGTCTGTGGTCATTGATGTATCCCAAATCTGCCGTCATTAAAACGAGCAGGAAGCAAGATCATGTCTTGACTGCTTATTGTCTTTGTCTATAGAGCCTGTAGCTGTATAGCATATATACAGCTCATCAGCACTGCCTGGCACAGCTTTGGCTTGCGCCTGAGTTAGTGTGGGGCTCCAGCACTGTCCTCGGTATGCGCACACACGTATCTAACAGTGTGGGTGAAGCTGTGGCAGGTTTGGGTCTCACTGCCCCACGTAGTCTTCTGATGCTGTTCTGGAAGGCCTTGCATCTTAAAACTCTGCTCTGAGGTACCTTCATGTCATACTGCCGTGCATAGAGCCCATACCCATGCCTTGGCTGCTTTGGAAGGAAGCAGCACAGCTTTCCCAGCAATATAGGCACTTTTGAACCAATCCCCCTCCCAAATAATGATGTCCTGGTGTCCCAAGGCCTCCACATGGGGCCCAGAAGATGCTGGGACACTGCCAGCTCATCATGCAGGTCCTTGACCTTTTTGTATTTACTAGCACAGGTAAGAGCTACTATAGCAGCAAATGAAGGTTAGACAAGCCAGGTGTCAGATTCTTGGTAACTATGTTCATCATCACTCAGCTGCTCTATATCAATGGATTGGACTGCTTTTTTATCCTGGGAATTATCAGAAACCAGGAGAGCCCTCAGACCATAACTATGCAATATGCTGCTTCTGTGGAGCAAGACCCAGTGTTGATATCAGGTTCTAAAAGATGTTTTTGAAAGATAAACAAACTTAACAGCCTCTTATGATGCATTGCACTGGCTTAATCTGCAGGTGACAAAGACATTGATTAAGTGTCATGAGACCAGTGAAAAAAAAATCACACCTGCTTGCTAAGCCAGGTGTTAAAAAAAAAACAAAAAAAGGCAACCTCATCCAGAGTGACAACTTCAATGTCTGAGATCAGCTTTAGGAAAACCCCTGAGTCATGACCTTTAAAACATGCTGAAGTTCTTCACTTCAGGAAATACGTAGGACTGTTGCAAAGTCTCCCAGCTGCTTTCTCCACCTGCAGTTTTGAGTTCTGCTGTGCGTGGCTTGGGCCTCATGTAAACTGCTATCATTCAGGTACTGGCAATGTTTTTCTGCTATATCTGCTAGGTGAGGTGAGATGAGATGAGATAGAGGCCGTTCTAATATACAAGGCAAAGCTGTTCCTGTCCTCCCACCAATCTTTCCTGTCAGCCTCAGTGAGCTGGAAAGAAATCAAGACTCATGGGTTCCTCTGCTGATGGGGTGGGTAGGCGGTAACTTTGCACCACCTTCATCTGCATCTTTGAGTCTGTATGTCTTCCTGAAAGATATGCTGTAGTCAAATGCAAGCTACTTTGCTTGTAAGAGGATATTGGACGCTTGTCTATGGCCTATGTTATAGGATGTGAGACTTGATTTTCCTCAGCCCTTCCCCTCTCAGAAAAAGAAAAAAAGGAGAAAAGCCATTGAAAAGACAGATGAAATGTCAGCTGTAAGTCACTGAAATATTACCATTTGGGGCTGCTTCTAGCTCTGAAAGAAACTTCATTTTCTTTGCTCATCACCTGAAGTAGGTTAGTTAATCCAGTCGGCTTGTTGCTGATATAGAGGGAAGAATACTTTTCAGGCCTATTCAGTGGTTGGTCCTTTCTGTTACCATGGTGAAAACATTTGAAAACATGGACTTCTTCTTATAGTGAGAGATGGACTTGGAACGCAAAGTTTGGGCCTATCCAAGATATTCCAAAAAATCAAGGTCCTGGTGATTAGTATCAGGAGTTGATTTCCTGTTATGGAAAGCAGCAGATTAAACTGTTGTAAATATGGGTTTCACCCTAACAGTTAAGAGATTTTAAACCTTCTCCTAATTCATTAAAGACTCAGTGATTAGAAAAGAGAAAGTATTTGGGTGTCAAGCTTCAGGCTAGGCCTCTCACTTTTTTCATGGTAAGTTATGTGCATTCCAAACATGTGGTATCCTTCACTTTTCATCTCAGCCTTCCTGAAGCACCTTTTAAGGGTTCAGCTGTGAACTTCCCCTTCTTCATGTGTTTAAGACAATTGTGAGGCAGTTTTCTTCTCTGTGAAATGCTTCTCTTTGCAGATATATAGCTTAGCTGGGCTGGAACGTTTTCTTAATTTTTTTTTTTTCCTGGAATCTTTTCCCAGACCAGCCTCAGCCTCAGGTCTCTTTTCTTCAGCGCTCTGTGATCCCTCCTGTTTTATCTAGTCTGATCTATCCTTTATGTCACACTCATCCCTGCAATGTTTGAATGTCCCAACTGCCTTCCTTTGTCGCCTTTCTTGCCCCCTGAGTCCCACTCCCTCAGTCAAGAAAAAAGTGGCACTACCATCAGATAAGACCCACAAATCCGGCTTTGCTTGATAATTCCAACGTAATCAACCAGTCCTGCAGCTTGGCAGAGACAGATATCTCCCAAGCTGGGTCCAGGAAAAAAAGGCAGCATGTCTGTGTCCGTCTCATCTGGACGTTTGTACGAGGCTCAGCTACGCTGCTGATGAAGGCGGCAGGCTGCGGGGCTGCTCCCATGGCTTGTGCTTCTCCTTGCTGTGGCAATTTTGCCATCAGCGAGGGGTTTGCCGCTGAACCTTGTGAAACCTCACCCTGACACCTTGATGTATTGGCCAAGTGTGTGAGGTTGTCTCCCTCTCGTGGCTGGCCGGCTCCGGGCCTGCTCCAGGGGTTACTTGGTTAGCTCCAGGGGCGATCACTTGTTGCTCCAGTGCTCCTTAGTTGCTCCTTAGTAGGGCGATCACTTGTTGCTCCAGTGCTTCAGCTGGACCTGGATGGCCTATGCTGGGTGCAAGTAGCTGCTGGTTTTCTTGCTGAATGGCACTCTAGTCAAGGCTTGAGATCTTGAGAACTTCAGCTGCTTTAATGCATTTAGTTACAACTTCTTAAGTGACCAGTCGCCAAAAGAATAAGGTTTCTGGGCTTCTGCCTGGGAATGGTGCTAGAAGTGGACTACCTGCCAGGTAGTTGTCTTGGGCAAATGGCCACTACTCATGTCAGTAAAATAAATAAATAAATAAGTCTATGTACATGTCAATCTTACAGCCCCAAAATCATGGGTATCACTACGTGTGCTACTGAGAGCAAGGACATATTTCCACCCAGGAGATCCCTTGTACTTTTGGTGCTGAAGATCCACCTGATTTGCGATGTATGACAAGAGTCACACAGACCTTTTAGGGCGTCTGGGGCAAAAGCTGAGATGACAGCCTCTGTGTCTGAGGTCATTTTCTCATGTAATAAGCCAGGAAATGCTCTGGACTTTTAAGAGGGGGTATGTGCAGCAAACTTCCCCAGTTGCTTTCCTTCTCTTTTCTTCTGTTCCACCCTCCAGCTGTTATATATGTGGCTGGGAAGTAAGATACCCACAAACTCCTGCATGAAAAGGGTAATATCTCTACTGGTTAATCTAAAGGTCAATCACTGTTATCTGGGGTATACTCCAGACAGCTAAAAATGTTCTGACTTCACTGAGTGAAAGCAGGGAGAGATGTACAGCCTAGGCAGTTTGCTACAGGGCTGTCAGAGCAGAGCTGTATGTTGGGCATAGAGTATCTTGTTGCTTGTCAGTGTATTCAGATCTGATTGTCCGCTAAAAATGCAGTTGAAGAAGAAATGCTGGCACAAGATGCTGTAGAAAACCAGCCCTTTTGTAGTTATATTGCCAATTACTATTTCAAAGAGGGAACCTTCTAACTATGGATTCTCAGGAAAAAAAAAAGTAACAGATGCACATCAGAAGTGGAGCATTAATGTTTGATTTATAGCATAGAAGCATTTTCCTCTGTTGCCAGGTATCTCTGAAGTCTGAGCACTTCTTGTCTTGTTAGATGTATTCTCCTGTAAATACTTTGTTGCCATTATTACATTTTCCCATGCTGAAAGTCTATCGCAAAGACTTTTTTTTGAGGCATTGGCAGATGGCAATTAGCACCCTTCATATTCTTTCCCCATAACTTCAGCAGTTTTTTGCCTGCATCCACTTAACAGCTCCAGGCATGCCAAATCGCACACTTTTGGAGGACTTGTTGCTAGTAGCAGATCTTTAATTCTAAATGCCTAAGTAGCGTCTGAACTATATTTGGAGCAAGCACACGCCTGCCTATTCATGATCTTTTGTGTGCAGCCTGGCCAGCTCGGTGCCAGCGTGCAGCATAATCAGCTTCTCCTTTAGCATCGAAATTCCACAGCTCTTCAGAGAGGAAGGGTGGGGGAAAGGGTGGTGGGCAAAGAAACAAGGATAGTAATTAAATATGACTTAGGGAGAAAAAAAGTCCCTTAGCAGCAAATTAGCCATGCTGTTTTACTAATGTTGTTTCTCTCTTTATAAAGTCCTGGCACACTCACAATTATTGCACACTCACAACTCCCATAGACTTCCTGGAAAGTTGCACTGTACTGAGCTTGGTTGCAAACATTGGGAAATTGTTCTCTGTTTCCTGAACTGGTAAGGAAAGTACTGACTCCAGTTTAAGAGAATTTCCACAAACTTAAGAGGCAGAGATCTACAAAAGAAATTCTAGATAGTCATCCTACATCCCAGGACTGGAAAGACTAAAAGGACCAAACCTACAGCAGCTGTAAGGTGATATTGAGGTTCTTGGAGATGAGTTATACCACAAAAACCTGGTCCATTACACTTACTTTTACCCGAACCTGTTGGCCTGCTGATCATGTAGGTAAAGCTTGAATAGTTGGAACTGGAATGACCATCTAGAAAAAGAGTTCCTGCTTAGTAATTTGACTCTGGCAGTGTCTTATCTTGTATATGTGTTCAGAATGGATTCCGAGCATCTGCTTTTTCTAAATCAATTTTTTATGTACTTTGTCCTGAAGCATTAGAGTAAGATATGTTTCTTGTAAGACACAGACAAATTCAATTGATTTGATCATGTAGTGGTAAATAAAAAGGTGGTAAAATCAACCTGTCCACTCAGTTATATGAAAAATAAGTAAATTTGAGTTTATGACTGACTATACCACTAATGTTTGTCCAACTTGTAAGAATGTCTTCACTAAATTTCTAATGCAGCACACACATAGGGAAACAAACCATAAGAGTTTTCCTCAATAATCCTCTTAAATAATAACTGCATCTTCCCTTGTATTTAGGCTACACTATAAGGACAACAAAATGTAAGACAAGCTTTTCTATAACATATAATTTGCTGTTGCAAAGAAAATAATAAAATGAAACCAAGCAGTGATCCTGCTCTGGCTTCTCATTCTAAAATTTTGTGACTAGCCTCGTTTACACAGTCAAACTGAAAACTTGAAGTTACTCAGCTGCTCAAAGCGGGTGTGTAGAAAAATGGGCGAAGAGCTTGTTTAAATTGGATACCCAGCTTCAAAGCTTGGGCCTGTTTTGTGAAAGCAAATAAATGGACCTGATTAAAATGTATATACAGCTCCCAGTAAACTGCACCAGTAAAGACAAGAATATAACATGGTAGGGGCTATGCCTGATGCAGGAGCATCTCTTGTACATGTATTTGCAGTTGATTTGCTTTGAGAACCAGCATGGATGATTCTTTTCCTATGCACACTAGTTGTTCCCAGAGCAAATGGAATTGCTTTTTGCATGGTATTGATTCTTACTGTTCTATTAAAATGGCTCCGTACTTCCACTGTTTTACTGTTAACACTGCTGCAGACTGCAGCTGACCTCTTCCCGCACAGTGGATTCTATGCACCAGCCATATGCCAGGAATATAAGGCACTATCACTTTTCTACTAGACAGCTGAAGTTGTTAATTCTCTCTGAACAGATGTGTGGGATTTTCCAGCAGAAGGTGTGTGTGTGATGGGAACAATCTGAGTTTGCACTGTGTACTAGAGCCATCTTACCATTTATCCAATAGTTGTCACACTTGCTTCATTGCAAATTGAAGCTCTGGGGATTAAAGAGGGACGTGTTTCTCGAGGAGGATTTCTGTCTAGACCTTACGGTTAACAGTCTCTTTGGAACACGTTCAGCGTCGTAGGGAAGGAGGTCACTTTCTTGAGTGCAAATGAAATGATGGGGTCTAACATCTCCCGCTGGCCATGTGCCATTTCCCTTCTCTCCTGCTTTGCCTGAGAGGAGTTCAATTTCTGTCTTCTCTGAGTTCCTCTGATAATATAATCTTGTTTGGAAGAGATAAGTATAGCCATTTCACTATTGAAATTGACTGTGTACGATTTTTTTTTTGTCCAAGAGTCAGAAAATTGGACATGATTTCTGCAAGGTGCTTTGGGAATGGTAGGTTATTGATTAATCCTCTGTCATACAGATTGTATTTGAAAACAAGACAGGTCTATAATTCTTTTCTTGACTGACATTTCTGAACCAAATAAATGAGTTTTGTTTGTGTTTTTGGGATGAACTCTTAAGCAGAAAATGTTCTGTTGTTTTCCCCCAGGCAAAGAACTAGAAATCCACAGCTGTTAGGACAGCAATCAACGTGTTTTTGTTCAAGTGATGTATGGCCCAAGCTAAAGAAGTGAATTTGGAGCTTCAGAATTCTGGAGTTTGTGGCTCAGGCCCATTAAGCATAATCAAGAATAAATGATAAAGTCCTCACGCTGATCTGAGCACAGAAGGTATTGCAGAAAGAACTGCATGAAACTGTCCATCTGATGCTATCCAGCAGGGTGGTACAATGCCAGCAATGGCTGGCATAAAAAACAGAGACCACTTCTGTGCTTCCCTGATGGGCTTGTATGTCAGACAAGGACTGCGACATCCATGTATGCTTTACATGTGTATGTTTTTCTTTTTCCTAGAAATTGTGACTGATGGAGGTGGGAGCTGTGCTGCGCAGATACCTGAGAAGGTTCTAACCATCATAGCTGGTTTTGTAAGTATCCAGTGACACTGCTTTGTCTAGTCTTGAGTTTGCCTTGTCAGCAAATGTATTGACTGTTTTTCTGCAGCAAATAATGAGCAAAGCTCAAAGCTAGACTTTACAGGAGTAGAAAGTGGTTTTAATTTAAAATAAGCTAATTTTACTTGCTCATGCTCTCATATATTCCAAATCTTTTTGCACTATTTAGGAGCTTGCAGTGATTAGGAACTTTTGTCTCTTCGTCCTTCCCCACCTCTGAGTCTTTAGGATTTACTCCCTACGCTTCATCTCTGTATCCGTATCTTAAAGATCTAACACAATTCTTCATCTTCCACCATCATCTCTTAATTGCTGTCCCTTGTTTTAGGCTGTCCATTGTTTTCCCAACCTGGATCATCTGAGAAGTTGCATGAGGCTGTGCTGTGATCATGATGACCTGCAGATCTAGGTGCCAGCACAGCCTTCTGTCATTCCTTCTGGTGCTTCCTCACCCCGTCGTTCCTGCTCATTCTCCACAGGCCAACAACAATACCTCTGTTGCAAATCTCTGCACTTCTCTGCTGATTTTGAGTTTGATTTTTCTGCTTCCATTAAAAATTTCCCATAATTTCCCATGGTAGTGTAATACTTTTTTGAAATAGTGATGAGTTGCTCAACTGTTTCTAGCATTTTCCTTGCACTATGCTAATAATGTAAAATTCTGAATTAATTATGTTATAGGAGAAAGTGTCCTGGTCCTGATAAAAGCAGTCATAAAGGGTCACTCACTCTTCCCAGTAATAACTTTAGTGCTCCTCTGTCTGCAACCTGGCAGGAAGTCTTTTGAATCAAACCAGATTTGGAGATCCAAATCTGAGGACTTCTTGTCTGAATGGACATTTGTCACCGATGATAATAATAATCCTTGACATGTTTGATGGTTGGTCAATAACTAAGCAATAACTGAACTAGTGAAGTTGAAAATTCAGAGCTCCAGGAGTGCACTTTTTATGCCCTGGTCATCCCTAGGGCTGAGACAAATGCAAAATGAACTCCCGTAGATAAAGCTGAGCTCAGAAGAGGAGGTCTCCCACGTCTGAAATCAGATGTAAGTAGCAAAATGTTCCCTGTGCCTACTCAGCTGAAGTGGCACCGGATACCCATCTGGAAGGAGCTGAGCAAACAAAGGACCAGCTGCGTCATCTGCCTCGAGCTGGGTTATATATAGGCCTTTTTGGAGCAGGAGGAGGGGAAGTTCATCCATTATTAAAACATAGATAATAGAAACTTTATGCCCCACTGATCTTGCATTAGACAACATGAACTGAAAGATGAGGTCTCTGCTAATTCAGTGCCTGGTACTCCTGAGACCAGCTCCCATGTGAGGGGGAAACAGACAACCCTTGTCTGTCTAACTCTGCCTGGGGTTGATCCTAACCACCTGAGAGGTCACTGCTCCCTCTGTGGCATTGACCTCCTGTGACAGCTTCACTTCGCTGGAAAAATAAAGCTGTCAGTAAGAAGACGAGTATCTACATGAGCCAGGCCGCAGTTACGGAGGGCAAAGCCAGGCATAATGAAATGATCTCTAGCCTGGCCAGACCTGATACATAACGTAAAACATCTCCCTGCCTTTTTCCTTCTACAGTGTTCTATTAGCAGCAGTATTCTTAAAAACAGGAAAGCAAAGAAAGAAAGTGTGTCCCTAAGGTGAGCTTCTTCCTGTGGAAAGCGGGGCTGGAGAAAGGCTGAAGCGTTTGCATTTCTTCATAGAAAAAGTCACTACTGCACCATGGACTACGTTTGACAGAAGAGAAGAAGTCTACAGCTAGGGGATAGCCTTCTGAGGGCTCACCCAAAAAACCCTAGTTAGCCTCTCTCTCTGGTCCCTCCGTAACTTCACACAATGTCAGCCTTTCTCCTATGAAAGCTGAGGCTTTAAGAAACTACCTCGTGTGTAACTACAAACAAGTAAAGGAAAGAAAGCTAAACCTGATAGGGCTAGAAATCTATATCTGATATAAATATTTAATGTAAGAAAATCTGCTAACACCCCCTGCCCTTCAAACTGTGTTCAATCCCAACAGGTCATAAAATATCTCAAGCCAAACAATATGGCTATTTGGGGCAATTTGTAACTGTAGAGTGTTCTCTATGCAATGAAATTTTATGCAATGAAAGGCCAGCATGTTTCCTCCAACTGAACCATTCCATGCTATGCAATGCAGTGCTAGATTTGTTTTGGTATTATGTGATTTTGGCCAAGTCCCAAACCACTGGCAATACAAGTCCTTAGCAGTTGACTCTTTATGGTAGTTCTGGATACCAAAAAGCTTAAATAATGAAGTCCGTATTTTTTCTTCAGTAGGAAAAGTAGAACCATCTGAGTGGTATTTAAAACAAAAATAGATTGAGAACTTCATATACTGCAAAATTTTAAATGTGTTTCACTTATTTTGAATATTTTCAGTTAGGCTGTTTTCAATTATTCAAGAAAATATAAGCCTGATGTTCAGACTGAAATATTTTGCACATATTTTTAGTTTCAACATTTTACTGAGGCCAAGAGTAAGGCAATTTGAAGAAAGAAACTCCTTGCTTTTATTTCTTATTCAGAAGTGGCACAAGTTGAGCTTTGAGGGGGTTCTCGCAGAAGTGTTGCAATCAGAGACATTAATTGCAACCAATGTGTACGCCTTTAGAAGCAATTCTTATTTGAAGCACTTCAAAACTTGGGTAGAGATATCTCCCATGCAATTAGACACAGAAAGCCTCCCTTGTTCTCTTGGAGCAATGTAAAAGGGACGCCTGGTAACCCCCAGTGCGTGCTTTTCCCTCTCCAAGAAATGTTAACCCAGAGTGAGGGCGTCCAGGGATAATTTTTTTCTGTTTCAGGGGAAACAGAAATAAGCTCTGTTAGCCCAGTGGGTCCTTCCTCCCCTTCTTTTAATTTCTCCCTAGAGTTCTGAGGAATATAGCGTTTTGAATACTTGGCCTAATTTTAAGCTTCCTTCCTCTCCCTCCCCCACAAGATTTGGCTTTTTTATTTTTTTTTCATGCACAGTGACTCTATGACCCTTGTTCTCTTCCAGAACAGATTCCTTTTTCAGGTACTTTTCACAAACCCTAGTTTATCTGAACATCTTCCATTTGTGCATTAAATGATGTAGAGAACAGCTGAGATGTGCTCTTCATTGATCTTGTCCCCAGTGGGGGGCTACATAGGTGAAAAGGGTTTTGCTTTGGGGATAGAGAGGAGACTGTGGTGGTTTTTATTATGCTTATTTGTTACAAGTCAATTTTGAAAAGGCAAAGAACTGCAAAGGGATGAGTCTAATGTTGGTCCTTAGTCCCTGCAAGAGTTCATCCTCCAATACTAGATGGCGTCCCCAAAATCTGTCTCCTACACAGAGCAACTGTGGCCTTGTACCTTCAGTGGCAAATGAGGTTATGTGGCTCCCTATGCCATGTGCCTGCCTGGGTTGCCCATCCCTTGTGAACTCTCCCACAGTCCTCAAGAGTCAACTGCTGGTGGTGATAACAGGGGATATGTTTTACTCAACATCTCTAGGGAATGCAGTAATGATAATTTTTAGTCTTGGTAATTGGTTTTACAATTGGTGAGTAATTTCCAAAGGGAGAAAAGGTTAGAAATGTAAAAGTATTTAAAAGTAATAAAAGGTTATCTCTGACATGTTGAGAATCTACAAAGGAAGGGAAGAAGCATCATGGCAGGCTTTGCCAAGGTTCCCTGTGGCTCAGTGCAGAGCCATAACAGTTAGCAATAATAGCAAGCAAAATAGCAGCAACTTTATGTTTTCTCCACTTCCATCTTTTAGCTCTGTATTTTGCAAATGGATGTGGATAAAATAGAGATAAAAAGCATACCAAAATATATCCCACTATCACCTTCATATTCTAGGCCAAAGCCCACAGCCCCTGGGGAGTCCACACTGTGGTTATTCACATCCAACAGTTGTCTGCTACCCACAACCTCACTCGCCAGATCATTGTGCAGACACCTAGCAGAGGTGGCATTTCCTGCTGCCTTGCAGTGAGCCTGCGTTGGATGGTTGTTGTCAACAATCCTCTGTGCTTGGTGTGCAGCTCAGCTGAAGCTGCCTTTTCACGTGTTTTTTTCATTAATGCAGGTAAGGGAAAACAAAGCAAAACAGTAGATTCTTTTTGCCCAGATAGATAGAGAGCTGATTAACTAGTGCTAGTAGCTGCCAAGCAGGTGTATACCTCAGAGATGATAGTAGTGTAGAGAGAAGCTGCCAGTGTTGCTAGTTTGCCTGTGTTTTTAGTATTTTCCACATAATTAATTAAGGATAGCCACTTTTCCATGCACATGAAATTTCCTTTCATAAACTGGTGAATTTTTTCCACAGACTCAATGCCAATTCTGAGCTCACTTACACCTGTATAAACCTGGACTAACTCCATTGGAGCCGTCTGTATAATCTAATCTGCCTGCTCTCAAGTGTGCCAGGCAGTCGGGACCACTGCTTATCCCTGGCCTTGCACTAGTGTCGTAGGCTCAGTCTTACTATGTCCTGCTCCTCATATATAATTTATCAGCCACTCTGCACTCTGAAGTAGTCATCACTTGGGCAGCAAGATGATGGATATGTGGAGGGAGAGCACGTGGTAAAGAAGATTAATCAAAAACGAGAGTCTATGCCACTGACGGTCCAGATCTAAAGATCCCCTTGGGTGTGAAAAATGCTAAAATAATGGTGAAGTATTTGTCTCCTGAATTTGTGCTATCATTAGGAAATTCTTCCACACCTAATAAGTCTGAAAATCTTAGCAGTGTTTTTACGAAAGCGGATAGTCAAATTCTGCTGCCAACCAGCTTTCCAGGATACCTCAGCCTCAACCACATGCTTGAGCATGCATTGCCTTGTACCCTTTTCCTTTCTCTTTGCCCAGCCATGAACACAACCATGATCATCCCATTTTGTTCCTCCTTTTCTGTTGTTTTTCATGAGTTATCACAGTGTTCTCACCTCATAAATCCCCCCTCTCACCTCTCAACTTCCTCACTAACCAAATGTGTCATTCGTTCTCCGTGTCCCACCAAACCTCTCTCTTTTGGATAGGGAAGTCTTCAGTGCTATTGTGGTAGCTACTGCCTTACCCTCCTCTAGCAATAGCTACATCTAAACCTTTCTTGCAGCCAGATCTTCTTCCTCCAAAGATGCTTCATCTTTCACATTTGTATTCCCTTTCTCCGATTATTATTTTTTCTGCTCTATCTTCTTGATTCATGTTTCTTCTTGCAAGCTCCAGGCCCTCCTTGAAGATGCACTTCCAAGAGCAGCCAAGTCTAATCAAGCATGAATTTCACTGCTCCAAAGATGGCAGGCTGGAGCCAGAGCCAGGCAAAAGGGAGGAAGGATTGGGATTAGGATGAGGAACTGGGGAGCCAGTCCCAAGGAAGCAGCCTTGCTACTGTCACTCTGCAAAGCAGGATGGAGAAAGAGGTGGCTGCTGCCAAGTGAGGCCCCTTCCATGCCGCTGTCCCCAGGGCCCGTAGTGCCACCTCCTGCCCCACAGCCTTGCTCAGGGTCAGCCTGACTGGGCTCTGATGCTCCTCGCTGCAACCACATTTTTCCTGATGTCTCCCCCACCAGTCCTGACAGCCCGGACCCAGTCTGCTGCCTGTTTTCTTCTGTGACTGGCAGTGGCTGTGGGATCAGGCAGGAGCAGAGGGAAACTGCTGAAAGCGGTAACAAAAAAACCCTGAAGGCACTAAATAGCACAGCAGTGTGCTACGCTCAGCCCCAGCCGGTGAGGCTGAGCATGGAAAAACAGAGGCGATCGATGGAGAGGTGCCCATCTCATTGCTGTGGCCCTGTGGGTTACCTCCCCAGCAGACCTAGCAGCTGCCTTCTCTGCTCGGCAGGGGCAGGGAGAGGGTCCCCCGCTCCGCTCTGGGCATCGCTGTCCCGTCGGTGGCTCTCGTGCAGCCTCGGCGCTCTGGCACGCTGCGCTCGCGCTCACAGGCTCTCTCCGCAGCACCAACTGCAATAACCCCAAGTCCTTTACCTGCACCGCGCTGCTCTTTGCAACTCTGCTGGAGCCAATAGGCTTTAGCATGAGCCAGAAATGACTGCGCCTCAAATTTGTTTTAAATTAAAACTTCAATTTTGCAGGAGCTTTTTATTGCCCCACGCAACAAGAGGGGTGTAATGACTTTGGGCCCAGTTGGGCAAAGCCCACCCCATCCGCACTGTACAATTCTTTTGCAGCGCTTCCTGTTCAGCTATTTAATTTGGTTGCCATTGGCCTGCTTTAAACCTGGGTTTTAATCTACTGTAAATTGGTGCAGCTCTACTGAAATGTGGTTTTCAACCTGTGGTCTGTAGATCCCTAGGGGCTCTGTGGACTATTTTGAAGGAGTCTGCAAAAGGTAACTAAGAAAAGCAAACCTACTGTCAATAGGCTTAAATTACCAATATATGGGCTTGTACCTCCAGTGGAACTGTTTAGGGGTGCCAAAAAATGAAAATGCCTGAAAACCACAAAATGAGTGCTGTTTTATATTAGCTGAAAATCTGTCCTTGCCTATTCATTGAGTAAAAATTTAGTTTTGAAGAGCTGATTAGGGAATAGTAAGCAAACACTACCGCTTAGTCTCAGAGTTCTCAGTGTATTTTTTGATGGATTTTGAAAGCAGTCTAAAATGCTGTCACATACATTGTGTACCCATATGTCAGCTGGCCTGGCTGAATAGTAGGAAAGAGTAAAATGCAGTTGGAGTCATTTTAGCACAACAATTTTGAAAAGAGGTATTCTGAATATCACTTCAGGAAGCCCATGTCCTTCTCTCTTGAATTAAAAAAGAGTATTTGAGGTAATGTTTTAATATGGTTTTCTGTAACATAACCTCAGCTACAGAAAATGCATATAACCTCTTACTAACTTCAAAGCAACGAAAGACCTTTCATTCAATTCCAGTATTGTCACATTATCTTATTTTGAGCTCCAAAATTTTGTATATTGTATAACTATACGCAAATGTGTTCTGTGGAGTATTTTATTTATTCTTCTCTCAGAATTGGCTGGAAGATGTAAATATTGTTTCACTAAAGATTTCAAGAGTTAGTGTTTTTCTCATGAGCAACAAAACCTGTAAGTGTATCCTCTACCCTGCCCTCCAAGAAAATTCAAGGTGTCTGAAGTCAACAGTTTCAGCTAACATTTTCAAATGGAAAAACTAATTTACTCAAAGATGTCTAAGCAACTTCCTCAGAGACTCTCACATATTTTCCTGTGTTCCTTCGTAATTGTAATTTCAAAAAAAATCCATGACTTTTGTAAATTATTTTCAGTTTTTTTCAGAATTACGCATTCCAGTGGAATAGGTCTCCATGCAATTTTGTTTCTTTATAATACTCTGACTATATTTCAGACAAATATGAAAAAAAATTGGAGCTAGATTCACATTTCTGCAGAGGCTGGAGCTGTTCAGATCTGGAGTTCAATTTCTGTTTCTGATCAGCTCAGCTTGTTTCGGTGATATTCTTCAGCTTGCAGAGAAAAAAAAAAAAAAAAAGTCTTTCTTGCAGCAAAAGTTGATTGGCCAGATTCTGCTCCCTGTATTCAAGTGAGCAGTTCTCTTAATTGCACTTAACAACACCTATAGAGTAAGGTAGGCGAGATTCAGCCTTGTGTGAGGAAACAATGCTGCTTTCAGAAAGCTGTATTTTCCCCTCCCTAATCAGCATTGCTCTGCAACGCTATTTTGGGATTTTCCCCAATCTTTTCTATTCCCAGGACTTCAGGGAGAATTGTGGTCTCCTTGGTCATTAACAAGTAAATATACTTTTGAGAAAGCAATGGAATGATAACAAGTAACAAAAAATGAGGTGTCCCAAAAGATAACCAGAAATTGAGTGAGACTCTTACAAAAAGAAGTCCGTTTTGTAGCAGTGCTTCCATGTTTGTTCCATCTTTAACCTTTCCCCTCTTTGAATATTTTCCATGTGCAAACGCCATATGTTTCTTATAGATCTAAACCACACGATATTTTTATATAGATTACCTCTACATAGCAAGTACAGTCTATGATAAAAAGCAGGGGGGTTTGTTAGTTCATATCAACATATGATCTCAGCAGTATGTAAAACATATGCTACTTACCATAGCATTTGCATGTGCATTCATATGTTTTTGTTCCACTTGGGTTAGCTCAGAGCCTTTGGGTCTACCCCAGTTGCGAATGGTTGACTTGGATGGATGCAAAAACACCATAGGTAAATATAATTATGGAGGCAAGGCAGGGTTATTCTTTAAAAATATAGATTGTCTTCCTCCTTATTTGTTAATTATGTGCCTGTATGTGTGTTTATGTGTATATGTTTCTGTCATACATTTTTCTGGATTCACTTTCATGACAGTCATAAAACTGGATCTTATGTCACCATATCAATCAGTTCCAAGCAGGAGATCTAATCTTCTGATACCTGAAATACAAAGGAGAAGCCCTGCTTCCCACTCCTTCGATTTTGACTTCTTCTACTGTCTATATGTACCTACAAGCTAATTTCCCCATTACGAACTGCACTGTCCATCCCTCACATGAATATAGACTTTTTAAGCCTGCAATGAGCAAAACTCGTGGTATTTTCTCTTCGTGGAGCAGAAGCATTGACAGTTCATAAGTTATTCATGCTCATTGCCCTCAGGGATCCATTCATATAAGCTAGAGAGATATATTGGGTGCCTGCCTATCTCTTATGCCTGCCTATCATATGGTCCCCATAACCATAATTGTATCCCAGCATCATCATATGTTTCTGTTTCTACTCCCAGTTTTCTCAGGGCAAATAAGGCCCTAGGGGACATGACCTGGTTGCCCCATGCCTAAAGAAGTTTAGGTTGGCTCTCTAAAGTCCTAGACTAGTGCTACGGGCTGCTGAACCTTTGCTACCCTCCGTGCCAGGGTGTGTATAATATCTCCTGTCAAACACACAACCAAGAGAAATCAGCTTGGCTGCCATAGCTCCAACTCCTGTCAGCAGGCCCTATCTCTTTCCGTGAGGGATGGTGCAGTGTTCAGTATGTCCACTTCAGCATTTTTCTCCCCTTCAGCTGCCACCAAAATTTGCACACTGATACCAAGTAAGGGGTGGATGACAGTTTTAACATCTCCATCACTGGACAGAGATATCAATCCAGTTCATTTGGCTTGGTTTGCATTTTTTAACAGCCTGAATACATTATGCAAAACCAACATATGCTCGGGAGCCTCCTTTCTTAATCTGTGGTACGTGTTACGTGCATCGTACCCTGTGCTTTGTTTACCACCAAATTTGCCTGCTTGTCTAGCTCAGCTGTGGATGTCCAGCTTTCAATTTAAACAGAGCAGAGATGCACGAGTTATCTCGGAGTGTAGCTCGTCTGCTCCCATGGAAAACACTCTGGGGAAAGCTGGGGATGCACTGTTGAATTAATCAGAAGGAGGAAGTGTTCTTGGAAGATGCAGCACTTCCCCTAATGCAGGATAAGACACGGCCAGATGCCAAGGGTGGGGAGCAGGGGCATGATTAAAAATCTAGATAAAGGAGGAAGTGCTTTTCCGTGGGAAGAGGAAGCATTTTCCTAAAATTTTATTTCTTACACTGCTTGGAAATCATCAGATCCATCCTTTTTGTTTTATCTTCTGCTTCAGCTGCAGATTTTCCCTCTTGCTCAGCAGTCCATATAGTAGAAATACAATTTCCTTCCTCTCTGAAGCTTGCAGATGCTAGATTCAGACAAGGGCAAATGAAGGAAGAGTACCCTTTTTTGGCTAGAATTTATCGCCAAGTATGGATGACAGGGAAGAACAGCATGAACCTTTCCTACTTTATTCTCAGTGTTACACCACTGGTGTCATCGGAATTTGTTCCACGCTCAAATTCAGTCTCATCACAATATTTGCTGAAGATCAATAATTCACAGATGTGCATATGTGTGTGTACACATGCCCAGAGTGATTTATGGAGACAGTAGTGTTTAATGACTCCCATCACTACCAGGTGTTCAAGTGTAATAGGGTTTCAGCCCGTCTCATATTTATCCAGCAGTAGGACAAGGGTTCTCCGAGCCGGCAGTGTAAATCCATTTGACTTTGTAACTGTATGAGTGCAGATCTAATGGCGATGCCTTTTCCCACCCTCCCTCCCCCTTGTTGCCTTGTTCTCTTTGCCTGCCCGGATACATTTCCTTTCATTTTCATGCAGAGTATGTCACTGTTTCATAACTCAGTAAATCAGTTCGCTCTTTTGATTCCTCCCACCAGCGCAGCTGTACATCAGAGCACAGTCCCATGTACCCTAGAGTGGGATGGCTGCGAAGGCAAATGAACAAGGAAGCCACCAGCACTCTCCGCTTCTGTTTACTTAGCCGCCACGCAGAAACACAGAGGTTTTTTTGAAGACCCAGACATCCGCCGGAGCTAGCATTGTTTTCATTGATTGCTGCCACTGGAGCTCTGGAGACAGCAGTACTGATCCATATGGAAACAAGGTTTCCATAAATCTGTCAGACTTGAATTCTCTTACAGAGCCTCATCCGGTCGCTTACTCCTGTTTTCTTTTCCTTGCTTTGAGTTCCTGATTGAGTTGAGTTCAAACAAGCCAGTTATTTAGCACTGCCCTTGAAACAAAGGCCTAATTTAATTGTGCCTCTGAAATCCCGGGAACATAAGGTTTCCTCACACTCTCGGGAGAAATATATTCACAGGTGCATGTGCATAGGCCATCCCATGTCCCCTGGCACGCACCACTCCGTGGCAGAGCTCTCTGACACCCCTCTCGTTAGGTGCAGGGGCTGAGTGCTTTCCAAAGCCAGGGATTAGACTCTCTCTTCTGTTAAGGAGTGGCTGTTAGCAATTGATGCCTCCTGTCCTGCCTGCTGCTTTTATGCTCCATTTGCACTGTGTCAGAAATGACATTATCATGGGATTGAGCAGCTCAGGGGATTGAAAATGGGCTACGGACTCTTTCACCTCTGGGTCAGGAGTTCATCTCTGACCTGGGCTAATACTGGCTGAATGTCATTAGCATCTCAAGTGAGCTAGGGATCTTCTTTCCCATTCTTCACAAATGTGTATCCCTTTCCTCCCCAACACAAAAGTTTGCTTCAAGGTGCTATGAAGACACCCACAGCTAGAAAATATCCTTTTGGAGATAGTGTCAGGATGGACTGGCCTTGTGTTGAGTGCTTAATGTGCAGACATCCTCAGCTGTTGTCCTCTCTTTGCCTATGACCAGCACCAAGGCTTCTTACCTTAAGGGTAACCTTCAAGGGTGAAAGGGGAGGCTTGTAGCGCCATTACTGAGGGATACATAAAGGATGGGAGACTGTGCTAGGCTGAGAGGGCTATTCATAAGCACAGATATTTACAAGTTAAATAAAATGTGCCAAATAAAGCAAATTCCCTTGTTTTTGAGGAAGAGTATCATCATGAACAAGAAGTAAATGGGACACTAATTTGTTTTCACCTTTGGGGATCAGAACGTGGCATGGCAATATGAATCCAAAAGGTTCTTTTTCTTCAGCTGGAGCAAACTGTGTGTAAGAGAATTTGCTTTCCATATGATACAAGATGCTACGTAGATACCACATGCCTGACCTGCTCTAAAACCATCTGTCATCAGCTCTAGGCAGCTTCCATTTATCTTGGTGGAACAGCTCCTACGGTTGGTTTAGTGGCCTGTATGTTTATGCTCATAAGCCTAACAGTGCTGCAGCTGGCTTAACTAGGTTATTAGCATTGCTTATGGTACTTTGCTCTGATAAGCAATCTAAAAATGAGTGACTTTTCAAGCCCTCTGCTATAAGAGTATGGCATTGACATGGACGTACAGAAACAGAGACTTGCGAAGATACAGCCAGTGACTCTGTCCTTTGCTCCTACCCTTATCTCTGTATTTTTCCTCTCTAGAACACAAAGCAGCCTTAGAATTCTCCAGCTGTAGTGGTTTCATTATATGACTGCCTTACATGTAAACCGTGTTATTGATTTCATTCCTACAAAATGTTTACATTTTGGGTTCTCTTCTCCTGGAAAAGCCAGTACATCCTGTCAGGGCCCATTTTTATGGCCTCCTCTCTTCTCTCAGACACTAAATACTAAAACTAGAGCTCTGCTTCCATCATGGCCCACATCCATATGGAGGCTGCCATATACGTGTGTGGGGACCTACCAAATATAGTCTGTGATGAAACCTCTTGTCACTCCATGAATCATCTGTAGGAGAGCAGAATGCTTAAGAAACCACTCAAAAGCAACCACGTTGTTAATTCCTGGCACACATCAACAAAAGGGGTGTCAGAAACCCAAAGACCTCCTGCAGGCTGTGTCACACGTGATATTGCTACCCAGCCAACACAGTGGTGATCTGTCTTCTTCATGCCTCTTTCCAGAATACCCTCCCTATGTCCAGTATTTATCCCCCTCCTTCGCTGCTGTGCTACTGTTCTTTCCTTTATATTCCCTGGTAAAGAGTCAGTTCTCCTGCAATTTTCTCAGGAAATGGAACAAACTTGAGTAAGTTCTCGAGTCCTCTGCCCACCCTCTTTCTCCTTCTGTATTCTGCTGCCTGTTAGATTATAAGTGATTTGTACAGAGGCTTAGCTTTGCCTGGTATCTTGTACATTGTCAGCTTCATTGTCATCGGTAAATGCACACTTTACTCAGGCTTCTTGCTTTCTTCTTTTCCCTTTAAAAAATGAAAAATCCCTTGAAGCTCCAAAATAAAACTACAAATCCACAAAGGTTTAACTGCGGTGCCTTAAACAGGTGCTTTATCCACTGTGCTGGTTGAACTGTGGGTACTAGCATTTGTGACAACCTAACAGCGAGGCTCTGTCCACTGGAGAAAGCCTAATTGCTCTCCATGACAGCAAATAAAGCCACGGAGATTTTCAAGTTCAAATTCGAACTTCCAACTATCTGTGTTGTACAATGCATGACACTATCAGCACAACACAGATGGGTATGCACGTCCTTTTTTATTGCAGCCTGTTATTGTTTCCTGGACAAATGAGACATTGTCACTCTTTATTAATATTCATTTATTTGGTCTCTCTAATTTGGACACCTACTGAAAGAACACTTGTGGGCTCAAAAACAGAAAACAGGTATTCCACACTGCAGCATAACTGCATGAAATTGCTGTGACCAGAGAGGAAGGGCTGGCTTATTCATCAGAACATTAATCTTGTACTTGGAAGATGTGCTACACTGCCGATTTTCTATAAGAATATAAAAAAAAATCTTATTCATGACATGCATTGAGCATGTCAGAAAGAAAGAAGTAAAGTTCCTAAGAAAGCTGGAATATCTGGGCTTAAGTGTCTCTTTGCTGAAGTTCCCATATGAAAAACAAAAGAGCCCTCCTTTATCAGAGAGGTGTCATTAACAGAAATACACTGTAAAATACTGGGATATTAAGCAACGGCAGTTCCCACATAAGCACTGCAGTCAGGAGAGCAAAGGATTTCTTTCCACTGAGGACATCGTCACGTCACTCGCACAGCTCCTGGTGGCCCGGGCCCCAGGGAGGATGGATCTCGCAGGAGAAGCCGCAGTGTTCAGAGAAACAAGGCCGAGTGTAGCGGGGAAGGACAGCCTGCTTTATCCAGCCTGAATTTGTTTTCTGATCAACCATCAGCGTTTTACGGTGAAAATCAGTTGTTGCACCAAAGCAATGCTTTCCTTTAAAGACTCTTCAAATGCTACTAATTTAGGGGCATTTTGGAAGAGCAGTTGGCGAGACTATATTTAGATAGTGCAGGTTCATACTGAAGCTGATCTGATCTGAGGAAGCATCTAACTGTTGGGCTGACTCATGCCGCTCTGAGGCACTGGATGGTCCTTGCAGCAGGGGCCTGACAATGTGGACATCTGGGCTCTGTCCTTCGCTTGCAGCAGAACTGAATGACCCTGAGGATGTCTCTTAATATTTCTTCCTCTGCATTAGCAAATCTACATCATCTCCAGAGATGGTGGGAGGGTGACGGTAACCCCAGGCGTGGGTCTGCACAGAGTTTGTGCAGAGCTCACCCAGGATTCAGCCTGCTGTACATTTTCACGTGGAGAAATTTGGTTTCAGTGTAGAGCGGATGGACGTAGCCCACAGGCACTGCCATCATTTCGGAGCAAATGCATGGGCTTGCCTATCGAAGCAAGGGATCATCTCCCGTTTGCCGAGGTGCATGGAGTGTTAAAGGGCTGACATGCAGAGAGCTTGCCCTGCTAATGGATCAGGATTTTTATAGACAGAAGGGATATGCTGTAGTCAGAGTGGTAAATCTGTAATGACAGACGTTCGTTCTATATTTGTGAATGACCTGATTTGGCATGCATGCAGTTCATTCTACTGACAATAATGGAAACATGGTGTGAGACAGACAGAGAAATAAAGCTGTGGTTAAAGCGAAGCTATAAATTTATAAGCGTTTAGTTTAAAGTATTTTCCTAACCTTAATTTCTCGCCTTGTTAAAAAAAAAAAAAAAAAAAAGCCTCCATTTACATAGTCTTTGAAAAGCCTTCAGCTTTCCTCCTTCTTTTTCCTCCTCCCTCACCTCCCTTCTAAGCTCCAGAGATGAGTTTAAGACATCTGTCAAACCCGCGGGAACGGATTTCTCCTGATTTGTGAGGACCTTGGAATCTGTCAGAGCATCCCCTGGCTGCAGCTCTCCGGGAGCTGTGCCCTATCGGTCCCTAGGAGGTGGGAAGCAGGCGTCACCCTGAGCCGCAGCACGTTGTCCTCATGGTAATTCACAGCTGAACTAGAGAGAGGGGCCGGAGGGTTTCCTGACAAAAGAGAGTTTGGAGGGGAAAACGCTAGAAACGTAGGACGCATTAGCAGAGGCTGTGATCCCCTCAAAGAAGAGCCCTGCTTGGTTTCTGCTCTATGTTTTTACCCCCTCTCTCCCTCCCTCCTTCAGGAAAAATTCCTAAACTGCTTTGGCTTGGTACCAACTATTCCTCTGGCTTTCCAGCCAGAAAAACTCACTGGGGATGCAGAAATTGCCATACACAATGCTTTGGAGAACTAGTAACACATGCATGCAGCCCAGCCTTGAAATATGTGAAACCCGGGGCACAGCTTTCAATCCTGCGTTGTCAGAGGCCTTGACCACTTAAAAGCCTTCCAGACCCTTTCCCTCTACTGTTACCTCCCAAAATAAAATAAACCCTGCGCATTTGTTCTCAACTTTCAGCATGTGCGACTGTATTTGTGCCTCGGACGCTGGCGGGGAGCCCGGTCCGTCAGCCTCACCCGGGCTGGGGAAGGAGCAGGGGAAAGATGCCTGGCGGATCCGCTTGGCCAGGAGGGGATGTGGGGGCTGCGGGGCCGGAGGTCGGCACTGCCGGCGAGTGGGAGGGCAGGATGCTCCGCACCCACCCTGGGACGAGAGGGGGCAGAGAGGGGAACTGCGTGGGGCCGGCGGGTCTAACCAGAAGCAATTAGGAAAATTAAGGGGCCAGCTACAAGTGAACTAATTACACTGGCGCATTGTATTCTAGCAGCTTATAGTGCTTTTACCCGTCTTAGTACAGATGGGTCCTCCCGCAGTAACCGAAGACACTCTGCTTCAGTCGTGCTGCTGAATCAAAAACAGCGTGGGGCTGTCTTTGCAAGCAAGACAGACGTACCCAGGACCTGTCCTTTTCTACATGCTGCCTAGCACAGCTATTTACATTAGCTGAAACAAATAGCAGTGTGGACTCTAGGAATCTCCAGGCAGCACAACTCTTTGAAGTTGTACAGTGTCTAGCAGAACAGTTATCTACCCTGCTTATGACCTCCAGGAACCAAAGTGATAGAAAATTCCATGTCGTTCTGGAAGAACTTACCCTAGAAAGTCAAGCCATAGAACTTAATTGCTTCAAATAATTTAAACTTGAAGTAAACAAAATTCTGGAAAAATCTGTCAGCAGCAGCAGGCGTATACTCATGGGGATAGCATCTTCCTCTAGTTCTCAGGATGCTCAATTTCAATGGATAAACCTTATGGGAGCCTTATGCTGTGATCAGCAGAGAAATAATTAGCAGCCCTTATCATTAAGCTTCAGTACCTGCACCACAGGAGTCCTGAAGATCCACGTCACTGAGCTGCTGCTTCCTGAAGCTGCCTCCTGTGTTGGCTTGCCTGGTGGACACATATTCCCCCTCAGATTGTCCTCAAAAACTAGGTGTAAGAATGTGCATATAGTCTGACACTACAGTTAACAAGGGCATCTTAAGGTTGCTGCAGTCACTAAAAGAGGAATAGCAGGAGAGGCGCTGGGGTCATGCTCAGGCCGCCAAACTCAGACTCTCTGTCAAAACATTCAGCTAAACAGAATCTTTTCATGTCCCCAATAACAGGATGAGGGCTTAACTCCACTGCACAGTCATATTATTGATGTGTATGTCTGTCGTCTTCACTGGTTTCATTCCCCCTTATTTTGCTTTGCACTAGCCCCTGGGGGTAGGCAAGGACACTGTTATGCCAGTCTCAGAAAAAAAAAAAAAAAAAAAAAAGTGTAAAAATGTGGTCCCTGGCTGCATAAGGGACTATTTTCTTTCCTGCACGAGGACGGGCGAGCAGGCGAAGAGGTGGCTCAGAGACCGTGCGGCCTCCATCCTTGCAGGTTTTCACAACCCAACTGGTTAAAGTCTTGAGCGATCTGCTGTGATCCCATAACCGTCCCTGCTTTGAGCACATTAGACTAGAGACCTGCTGAAGGGCCTTCTGCCCTGAATTATCCTGTGATCTCTTTTTTTTTTTTTTTTTTTTTTTTCATGATAAGAAACAACTATGCTCCACCTATCTATAGTCAGATACCTGCCGATCAGGTAACTTGCTGATGCCATTTGCTCCCCTACAGGGCTTTCTGAAGGAAGTGTTAGGTGTATGAACGTAGGTAGTCTTGGCTTCTTCTCAGCTGCATCTTAGTGACCAGGGCAGATCAACATTAATTGTGAATCTTTGGAATAATATTTGTGGGTTTTGGCACTTTTTCCTTAAGCTCAGTAAGTGGTTACTCACCGTTCAGTCATGCCTCCTGAGTGACGCTGTACAGCGAAGGATTTTGTGTGCGTGTGTGTGAGCAGCCTTTTCATTTTACCTGATAACGTTGTTTTCTTTCCCCACTGACACACACCTCCTCCACTCTTCACCCTCCCTCCTCCTCACTTTCTGCTCTCCCCTAAATACCCTCAGTGATGGTTTGAGAGCTGTTGGCAGTCTGTTCCCTTTTTCAAATCAAGGACTTTAATCACAGCACGATGCCATCATGTGAGCAAATACGATATTGATGGTGTTTGCTAGTATATTGTTTTTCAAATGAAAATGTTAAAAATAAATCACTTAGGGCATTTTTGCATATTAATGCTTCATAGTCTGAATATGTGCTAACACTTTTTGCATTCGGAATGCTTAATTGATAAAGATTATACTGATAAAGATCTATAATTAACTGATAAACATTAAAACATTAACTGATAAAGATTTATAATGGTCCTGAGGAAAATGATAAGAGTTTTCCTTCTCTCCTCCACTCATTTTAATAAGTGCTAAAGGAGTAAAAGAGGAATATGGCATTTAGTGCTACATAAATGTAATGCGCTTTATTATGCCCATTGCTGAAATAAGGGAATGAAACTCCACGAAACAATCTCTTTATTTCTTTTTTCTCTCTCTCTTTCTCTCTTTTTTTTTTTTTTTTTTTTTTTTTGAGAGGGAGAGAAAGAAAGAAGATAATTTTAGCTTAACTGTCATAGTCTGGTTTCTGGGAAACCATCTGGGGCCAAACATTGCCATAGTCATCCAGAAAGCTAGCTTTTCCTGCCGTACTCTTTATCTAGAACTCACTAGAATCAACACCTTGCATAACAAAAGATCAGAGATGAAAGGCTGGGTGTACGCCTTCATGAGACTAAAATTTTGCTCACGTATGAGGAAATCCTTCAAAGCCCCTCTAAAGGCTGTATGTGACAGGAACAACAGTAATTCTGTAGAGAGAGCAGAGCAATTAAATGGATTTTCCTATAAAATCAAGAGTAGAATTAGAGCCACATCCACCCACCAGAGGAAATGCAGTTGAAACATCTCCAATGACATTGAATTTGCATTTGATCCGTCCCATCCTGGATCCTGGTCACTAGACCTTGCTGCCTCTCTGTTAAGGGGGCTTCATCCTTCAACGCTGGACCTGGTTTGTTCGTTTCTCTCTCATGTCTCATGTTTCATAAGGGAAATGGTGCTTGTGCTTCCGAGTTCTGATACAAGAGCTTTGAACCAACTGCACTGCCAATGGAAGGGCAACGCAATCATCCGGGACTCAGATATTTTTTGAAAAGAGATGTTCCCCGCGCAGAGTCTGTATCTCATAAGGAAATGGGACTTCGTTGTTAGGGGAGAACCAATATGGTTTTAACATCCCGCAACATGCTGCTGCCAATTTTTTTTTTCACCCAGGAGGTGAGAACAGGCATCAACCATGTCCAGCTCTTCACGTGCTGACAGCCGTCATCGTACTCATCTCTTCCACAACACAGCCCTGCCAAGGAATTGTGTTGAAGGGCAGCGACATCCAGGCAAACTCGGCAGACGTTCCCCCGTCCGCCTCTGTCCGGGCTCCCGGTGTGCCAGCAGGGTCCCGGCTGCTTGCGTGCTTCAGGGGTCGGGGCGCTAACGCCGGACGTTCCGTTTGGCAAACCTTTCCCAGGAAGTCACGCTGCCTGGCTGCCTCGCAGCAGGACCACACGACGCCTGCGGGGTCTATTTTTGCAGTGTGAAGTGAGACATGGTCCACTGGTCTCTCTGAGTGCAAATTCCCCGGAAAGGAGGCCTAAGAAAAGGATCATTCCTACACAAGCAGAATAAATATAGGTGCGATAAAGTCAAATGGTTATATCAAGACTGGTCAAAGCTGTGAAAATAAAGTACAGATATTTTTTCCTCCAGAATTTTGACTATTGCTGACAACCAGAATTTACACTCATTTTAGTTTCTTTTCTCTTTTTCTTAATAAATACAAAGGCTCTTTTGTCTTGAAAAAAATGATTATACGATGACTGATTTCACCTAGAAACATTTCTTTCAATATCCTCGTAATTTGATGATGAGCTTTTTTTCAGAAATCGTGTCCATGGCAGGCAGGTACGTTATCTTTGATATTCACCACTTAAGCTTCAAAACTGCGACCTATTTGAGTATGTTCAAGTTTAGCTTTCTGTGGCTCCACAGGCTACAGCAACTTCAGTTGGAGAAATAGCTTTAGGAAATGTTGATTAAAAAAAAAAAAAGATCAGTCATACTGCTCTGCTAATTACATTGGCCATATTAATGGCACAGACTGCTCATTTTCAGGCTCTGTTGGAAAGATTACCCAGAGAGGTGTTATTCTCTCAGTACAGTGTCAGATGTCACCCTGTGGGATATTAAAACCAAGTCAAGACTGTATTGAAAAATATTTTTTTCTGTACAGTAACACATACAGCACTAGATCACATTAAAAAGAAATCCCTTTGCTGAAGAAATGTTAATGTGGGCTGCCAAATGGGAGAGATTTTCCATAGTTCACTGTTAATGTAAGATCTCAGCTCTCGTGGAACATGCTGTCCTCTAATGAACAGCCCTTTAATGAGAGCAGAGAATCAGTGTTTCATATCCATACAAATGACAGCAAAGTTTGGAAGGTGTTGTTTCTGTTTTTCTTTCTTTTCATTTTTAATATAAGCACTAATTGGCCTTAAATAAAACCAGGTAGAACACAACAGATTTATGATATTTTTGTGAAACAAAACCAGATCTCAGGCATTCAGAGAAACAGGCTCCCCTTTTATGAGGTAATTATGATTTAGTGTTTACTGTCTCCCTGTTGAGTCTGTGGGTTGCCTTTAAAGCGGCTCTGGGATGAATGTCAAAAAAGGAATTTACAGGCAAACCTTTTCAACATGTAAAGTGCAGGAGACATTTATTATTTTTCTAAGTAATATTTCTTCCATGCTTCTATGTTGCTTTTTTTCTGAAACACCTATAAATTGTCCCCAGCGGACAGGTTGCTGCATCATCAGAAAATGATTATTTTGGAAGAGTTTGGGAAGGTTTCTCAGAATTTAAATATTTCATGTAACAGCAGCAACAGCCCTCTTCCAGGCTTTACGTTCATCTTGCACTTAGAAATCAGCTGCAGTTGATTTTAAGAGGATCTGAATTGAGAATGGAAAATGAGACCTTCACACAGGCTTGCCATCAGGTTTGCTGCTCGTCTTGTTTTGAGAGAAGACCTGTTGGGATCTGATTTGAGGGGACAAGGACTGGTGTGCCACGACACAGCTCGCAAGTTCTTCAGCCTCAGATCAGGGCCTCGCGGAGCAAAGTGACTGTGTTCAGGGCTTGGGGACAACAGGAGGAGGGAGAACAAAGCCCTCGTTGCCTTCATCCAGCACTCCCGTGCCCTCCCGGCACCTCTCCAGTAATGCAGCCGTACAACAATATCAATAAAATGTCCATGGAAGTGATTATCCTTAGAAACAAAGATGGGAACATAATGAAGATTGGCAAATGGAGAACCTGCATCAGCTCTTGGTGGATGAACCTCGCACAAATCAATACACTGAAATGCTGAATCATGAAAAATTGTGCAAAGCGGGTGGCTTACCCATGCAGATAACTGGGCTTATGAGGAAGCCATTGATCCAAAAAATGCTGTCAGTCCAGAGAGAGGGCAAAAATCAGAGCTTTGCCCTTCTACTTTCTGGTATTGTTTGGCAGAAACCATTGCAAAGTTACCCAAAATTGTTATGCAAAGCAACAGTTAATATGGAAGAAGAAGGACTCTTCTGGAAACCCTGGCCACCTGAAGCCCTAATCTTATTTTTTGAGGAGAAGTGAGCTCCAAGCTTCAAAACACAGCACAGTTTACGTACTGTGGGGTAATGCTGCAGGCAATCATTCACAAAAAAACAAGGGTGGAACCAACAGTGGTCAAGTGTTCCCTGGCTTTCAAGTAAAAACATATGGATAATTTCCAGCTTTACAAAAGACTGGTTAGTGAACTGCTTTAGTCATGAAGCAGAAGAGCATTGTCATGTGAATAACGTGGCATTCAAAGCCTGGCAGATTCTGGGTAACACAGCCATCGAGCTCACCCAGGGGATTTGCAGCCCAACATTAAAGTTGTGCTTTTGCCACTAACCACCACCTCAGCTGTGCAACCACTAGCCCAAGGAGTAATTGCTAATTCTCAAATGTTTTATTTACAACAAACATTGATGCAATTACTTGAAGAGAGGGACAAGCCAGACAAATATTGGTTGAGTGAGTTTTGGAAGAGTTTCAACATCCGAAGTCTTGGAAAACATTCTTGTTGCATGGGACTTGGTAACTAGCAAGACAATTAATGGTGTTTGGAAGGCAGCGTGGAAGGAGTGCGCTCACAGCTCCAGAGGGTCTGAGAGAAAAGATGACGATGTAGCTCAAACCGTAAGCCCTGGATGAAAAAGATGGATTTGATGAAACAAAAGAGAAATATTTGTGAACTTAGATAAGTTCCTTAGTCACCTTAGGAAGGTGAGCCTGTTGAAAAAGCGCAAAGGCAAAAAGAGGAGAGCAAGCAATGAGAATGTGGAATGTCAAGAACTAATAGTTAAAGGTCTTCCTAAATAGTTAGTGCAGACATGTAGTTAATTCATTTGTGTTCGAAATAGATCTGAACATGAATCAAAACTTGAAAGTAAAGAGAAAGATTACCAAGGCTGCCATAGTTCAGCAAATAATTTACAAACAAAAACAAGCAAAGTTGTTAATTCTCATGTGATTTTTTAAGAGCCCATGGTATTGTTTTCCTGTTTCAAGCAGAACCCAACATGTTACACCTTGACCTCCTTTGCCTCCCCTTTTCCTGTACCATCTGTGCCTGGTGATGGCCCAGATGATCCTTCATTGCCATTCTCCACCACCTCCTATTAGAGTCAATGGTGTGGTTGCCATCTGTCAGCAACTTGCCCATACAGCTGATTTTTTTCAGGTGCTTTATTACTACATTATGTTTATTTTTATATAATATCACCATATTATAACTAAGAGATAATTTATTTAAATATATTTTTATTTATGTGAGTATTCACGGGGGCAATAGGGAGTTTGGTGAAGGGGGCTGAAATGCATCCCTTTTTTTCTGTTGAAACCACAGCCTGCAATTGCTGATTTTGCTACTATGGAATTCTCTTAAGAATATGTGTGTCAATAGGAATATCAGAGAGGGATCACTGTCAGCTAATCCCAAGTTTCTGGAAATGTTGTCAATGTGGGAGAAAAATGATTTCTTATCCTCTCCATGTCACCCTCCCTATTTTGGAATGGAGAGAAAAAAACAAAGTACCTGCAGTCTACAGTAGCTGCTTATTTTAAAAAAAAAAGTCATCTTTTATTTATTTTCTTAAGATGTATTATGTAGAAGTAGTTGTGGTGTATAAAGTAGTTCTGGAAATGTATATGTAGCACATCAGGTGCTTTACTGCTGAAGAGACCAAAAATACCTATTCTCAGGGATTGCTGTTTTGTGCATTGATGCATTGTAGGTGTATTTTTGGTCACTAAAATACAGGGTAAGGCAAAAATTTGAAAGCAGAAGCTATTAAAGGGTTCATTTGTAAACAAAAAGCAAGGCTATACTGTAGAAAGCTAATAATGCAGCTATTGTAGACCCTCAGGTTTCTATAGAATTCAGAAAAATCAGTGTGACATTTATAGATACCTCTGTGTGCATTTGTGTACAGCTGATAATGCAGCTAATGTAGCACAACGCTAAGGGCCACCAGTAAATTTAATCTATGATGTGTAAGACATATTTTTTAAAAAAGTAACTCAAACTGACATGCAAACTATAGAAAAAAAATTCAAAGTGCAGCAGGAAATGTCTAACTTATATTGTATTCTTTGTTGATTACACCGAGATACTACATTTCACCTGATATTTTTTCTTTCTTTTTTTCTAAAATGCACCAACCATTTGTCAAAAATATCAAAACTGTATTGAGAAAAAGGGGCTTAGGGGCTGTTTCAATAACGGCCATGCATCTAGTTTGAAAATGGACATCTCATGAGGGTGGCCAAAGAACTGGCAGCCAAGGGACAGGCTAAGGAGGCAGGAGAAGTAGATTGGAGGTCACAGGGCAAAACACAGAGCAAAACTCAGTGAGTCACAGGAGAGATCTGGGAACCAGGTGGACCATCCTGAGTTACACAGAAGGGAATAAGTGAACCTGATGGGGAATAAAAGGGGCATACCCTTGGCCTCCTGTGCAAAGGACCGTTTCAGCTGCAGCAGGCTTAAAATTTCACAGCACTGCTTTAGAAGAACCTCAAAAATAATTGGAGTATTTGAAGCAGAAAAAGATTAGCTGGTGAACTGATTTATTCAAGAACAAAGCTTAATATTATACTACTTAAACAAAAAAAAAGGAAAGATTTTTATTAGAGGCCAAGTTGAAGCACCAGTACATGCAGTTTTCAGTGCCTACACAGTCAACTAAGTCTGAGTAAATGAAATCTCCAGAAGAAATGTGGCAGGCTGCCACTTTAACAAGGTCTAGAAAAAGGGAGGATCCTTTTTAGAAACCCTTCTAGCTGGGAACAAGCATCAGGATGGTTCAGACACAGCCCTGCAGTAAGACAACGTGTTTCGTAAGACTAGGACAGAAGGGACAAAGTAAGTGTCCCTACATAACTGAATCCAAACAATGTCATTCCTAACAAAACAAGTGTTATTGGTTTTCCAATAACACTTTAGGAAGACAAGACCTTGAGACTAATTACTTTTGATGGTTTTATTCCCCAGGCAAGCAGGGAATTAGGAAAAGAAAAAAGCAGTGAACTGAATTTTAGTTTTTCATTCTTTTTATTTTACTTTTTTTCTTTGATAAACCAGAATCTCAAAAACAAGACACAGGACAGGAAATCTCGTGAGAAACCCTGACACAGCATTTGGTGCTTTTAAGAAGAGCAGAGGGCAGAGTCTGAGTTTGCTTCTGTGGGGAAATCTGAACCCGCCGCGTGTCGTTTTCCAGAGAAGCGCCCCGGCCGCCCAGCCCTGCGCTGCGCTTAAGGGCCAGGGTTACCCCTTTGGTGCACGACCGGCCGCTGCCCCATGCCCACGCACGTTGCCCGAGGGGCCAGAGGAGCTTTTCCTTCCCCTGCACAGCCTGCCGTGAGTGGGCCGCCCCACGCTGCTCTCGGTTCACCTAGCGAGTCCCTGGGAGGAAGCAGGCACTTCCTGACAGTCTTCCCGGGAATCGGGATGTGGGAAGTGGCTTGCAGGAGGAGCAAGGTCTTTTGCCCCCACGGGGCTGCTCTGGGACAGGAAAGCTGCCGAGCAGGTCGGCCAGGGAGGCCGGAGAGGAGTCTGTGCAGCCCATAAGCCCCAGCCAGGATTCCCATGCAGTCACAAATTCTGATTTTTTTCCAGGCTTTTGGGAGGAAGATTGAAGAGCATGAAAACATGCGGGAGCATCTACCTCACGAACAAAGATGAGGAAGGATGATTCATCGCCCCACGTGCGTGATCTCTGTGCAACATTTGGAATTAGAGCCTGGTCCAGATTGGCAGGTCTGCACCAAAGCAGGAAGTTTTTATATTCCTAGACATAAAAATAAGCAGAGCCGCAACCATTAGGCCATATGTCATTATAACCGGGATTTATGCATCAGTTCAGCCAAAACGAATAGGCAGATAAAGTTCCCTCTGATCCAGTAACAGGAATTCTAGTAGAGATGCACTTTTTTGCCTTTATTTATGCAATAAATACATTCTCTTCAAGAACTATGTCAATTATTTGGAGTAGTCTGCCAGGCAGAACGTAAAAAGGCAGCTGTGCCAATTACGCTGTGCTACTTTTAAAGATATTTTGCTGCAAAAGTTCTCAAAGCATTTTTTGTGTCTGACTCCAGAACTATTTAAAATATCTTTGGTTTCTTTTAGTTATTAATTTTCCATCAGGAATAATTAACTTCATAATCTCCCCAAGCCTGTGTGCATTTATGTGTACGTGTCTTTCTTCCTCCCATGCCAACATCCCTGATACATAGATAATTTATGAAAACAGAGTAGACGCTTTTTAATAATTAAGTAATAGATAATAGGAGGGGACTTTTTCCAACAATGTAGAGTGGCTTTGAAGTAGAACACAACAACCCTGAAAGGTTAGTGGCTGATAAATTGCATTTAGAAAAAGAAAACCTGAAGAAAGCTGCTACCCTTACACCATATCATTAAGTAAATTAAAACACTGAAAGGTTCTTTTTATTTTGCAATGCATGCACTTCACTGCGGGAACATGTGAGCAGTAGTCCTATGGCAAAAAGCCAGCTGCTTGCCCCAAACTAAATCACGTAGCATCAACACGGCCTATTCTCTCTAAATTACAGGGCAAACAATAACACAGGTAAAATTAGCCCCAGCCGTAATTATACGGCGCAAGTGTGTAGGGGACGTAGAATGATAAACGGCAATTGCAGAACGTGTTGTGTCATATCATGTAATCTCTCCTGCTGCAGAGCTGAAAAACAAAGGGAGAGTTGTGCCTTGTTTGTCTAACATGCTCTATATCGCAAATTAGAAAACCTTCCTAATTAAGATATTGTTAAATTTCCTTTGTTAACAAATTTTAACAATGTTAATTAGTGATCATTGATGACATTTTAACAATGTTAATTAGTGATCATTGTTCATCTAACAAACAATTAGGGTGATTTGCGCTGCAGTTCGCAGACGCAGAAGTGCATCCCAGAGCCTTCCTGTCTTTTTACCCTCAGGCTTCCTGAGCTAAGGGAGGGCATCTGGGAATGCTAATGCAATATGTAGCCACTCATTTAGCAGAAGCATTGCAGCAAAATCATGTCTGGCTTATGAACGTTTAATAGTTCAGAACAGCTGTAACTTCACAAGGGTGTTCTCATTATTCGAGTGCACAATGAGGTCACTCGGGCAATTTTGTCTCTAAATATAATATAATACAGCATAACACAATACCGTGTGCACATGGTCATACACTTACTCATTTCCCGCTATTTCACACATTTGTGTCTAGGGGTGTATCTAGGTGGATGCTAGTGCTTCTCGGAGGCCTAAGGTAATGGGGACAGTCACATTTTTACTCTCTCTCTCTCGCGGTATCCTGGCTGATGGGCTGCTAAAAGGAGTAACAGAAGCCACACATGTTGTGGCACAAGTGTGTTGCTGCTGTCATTGGAAAAACTGGGACAAAAAGCATCACAAAAACAACCGCTATGATGTTTTACAACACCAGTCTCAGAATTGCAACATCCTATGTGTTTGCAAGCAGAAAAAACTTCCCTGAGAAAGAGGCATTTTGGATTCAAGAGTTAGGAAGGGGCTTGAGAAATCAGCTTGTCGGTTAGACCACAGGAGCGTAGAAATCAGCCTGTGTTTCCTGGCTGAGACAAGCGAAGGGCTACGGGCGCTGGCAGTGGTCGGGCATGATGCATGCTTCCGCTCCACAGTGCTCAAAGCCCTGTCTCAAGAAGGGGCCAGAAGACTCACCTCCTACCCAACAATTTCAGGGGAAGTTGGATCAGAACCTATTTGTTTATTTATCTATTTATTTATGTGTATAAACGCTTGCACTAAGGAAAACAAAGAGGCTGAAGGTTGAGTGGTGGTGCGACGTTGCTGGAGGATCTTTGTGCAGCTGTGCTGTTGCTGGTGGCAGCAACAGCAAAGGGCGATAAAATATCAACATACGATGTACATCATTGTACCATCCGTGGCCCGCCAGAGAAGTCAGGCAATGTGGAAGCTCCCTGACACCAGCTTTGCTGGTGTGAGGTGTTACCATGCTTGCCATGGAGGTTGGGAAGCAGATGAAGTGGTCATTCTCTGTGAGCCTTGCCTGAACAAACAAGAGCAACCCCACTGCATTACGGTTTCTGCTCTACTCCTGTATTTGCCTATGGCATAAATATCCACCTATTCTTCTTTTGTTCATGAACATGTTTTGTCCCAGTATTGTTGTCTATAACATAAACACTGAAGTGTTTGCGCGTTGCTGTATGTAGAAATGTTTCTGCAGCAAATGGTAGATGAAACGTGAATGCCAATATCTAAACAGCAACTTTTAAATGCTAACTGTGGACCTGGAAAATCACTGCTTATGCAAGTCTGAGGAAACATATGTTTTCTATGTTTCCCACGTTAGTGGATAGCATTGATATGATTAGATTATAAGGGTGAGCCATTAATCCCTCCTTTTCCTGATTATTATTGACAAAATTGGAGTGTAAACTAACACTAACCTGCTTAGCTCCAGCTACAATCTCATGAATATAAATGTATCAGTCCATCCATCAAATTTACATTTCAAAATGCCCTTCATTCAAGGACTTCAGGATGCAAGAGACAATCAATATAAAAATAAAATAGTCTTACCTTGATAAGAAAAATTCATCTTAGAAATTTCATGATTTTTTGGGTGACACTTTTCACACTGGAGATCAGTGGGATATGCCTGAGCTGTGTCTTTCAGCGAGCCTCTTGGTCTGGTTCTTTTTGTGCAAATCTAAATGCTCGTGGAAGCCAAATATCATTCATGCCCGTTGTGATAAGGCTCTGAACCTGCTTCTGTTGCAGACCAGCTCCCTTTTGACTCCTCATTCCCTGGGAATGGCTGTAGGTCAGTCTTGAGTGAAGACTTCCAATGTCTCGATACGTGCTATAGGGCCCATTGATGGACCGACTTGTTAGAGCAGTAGTATCCAACTTTAAACATCCGCATTTTATGAGGTGGGAGAGGGGCTTGATAAACAGTTACTTGTGTTTCTGGGTGTCTCTTTGTCACAGGGCAAGGAAACTATGGTAGTTTGCAGTGTGAGTTATGGTTGTCAGACATAGATGTGGAAGGCAAAACATATTTTGGCTTCTCTGGTGACAGATGGAAATGGTAAACTGATTTTTACCTTTAAAAATTACCATTCTGTCTCTGTCTGTGAAATTAGATGAATTTGTTCTATTGCTATGACTTTGTTGTGTTCTAGATTCTAAGCAACTGTGATTTCTTTACCCAAAATAGAGGTAGTTATCCCAAAGGGAAAGTGTTTTAAGGTAATGGTAGCACTATGTTAACTATAGAGTGCTGCAATTAGAGATTCATTTGCACTTGGTAATTTTCTATTAGCACCTGTAAGCAACAGTAAGAAGCTGAATTTCCACTGCCCTGTAATATTTGCAAATTCTCTGAGTCTTCACACTCCACGACTAAAGGCATCATTTCTGGCATCATTATGGAACCATGAAGCACAGTTTTCAGAGTAGGATATTCCCAAGAGTCACAGCAGAAACGAGGGGCATCTCAGCAGCAGAGAAAGGGTAAATATTTCCCTTTGCATTCAGACTAATTGACTTTCTATCTGCTGGTCAGAAGTCATCAGCAAGCATCACCTACACTGTGCCTCTATGACCGCTGTCTTGTGTTGTATATATTATTAAACAAGGCCTCATTTATGATCGGTAAAAGTAGCCATAAAAAATAGTTAGGAAAGGATGAGAAAAGGTTTCTCAGTACTCAGTCTGCTCTTTTTCTACTTCAAATATTTCACATTCACCACCTCCTGAAAATCTATTGGACTCTCTTGAAAGTACCCTGAGGTTCAGAGATTCTCAAATCTGGAGGATTTGAAGAGGAAAACAAGGGAACAACCTTCTTCGCCTGGTGTATCTGCCCTGCTTCACTATTTTCATCAGAGAATGGCAGCTGTGCAGATATGCAGTTTTCTAGGTTACACTCAGGGCCAAACGTGTAGCTGGGAATGGACTCACTAAAGATCCCTGGGCTTCATCTCTAAGTTTTGATGTTTATCCATCCCTCACCTTTGCCTTTCAAACTGGTGCGTGCTGCATCCTGCTGAGGAGGGAGTCCTGCTTTCTAAGAGGCACCCAGGGCCTTGCAGAGGTTTTGCCAGGTTTCTGTGTGATACAGGCTTAAAACATGTTCTTCATGCAATAGGCAACAGAGTAAACTACCATTTCCACCTCTGGCCTCTCCACAATTTCACTTCTTTGGCCACACTTTTCTGCTAGCAGAAGTTAATAATTTCACCACCAGCACTTATTTAAAGTGAAAGAACATCTGTTACATACCCTGTACTGCAAATTAGGGATTTGCAGAACGTAGATGCCTAAGGGCTGGTGACATTGGCCAGCTTGCTCTACTAAAATACCACCAGTTGCAGCTAGACTGGCAAGCTAGCCGACTGGATTAACAGAATCTTCCCTTAGCATTTGCATCTCCACTGTGCATGGCTGTCATGCAATTTCATGCAAATCCTTCATAATGGCCAACTTAACTGAGGTTAGTTGTTTCCATTAAAAAACAACAAGTTATTCAGAGAATGTGTTTAAAAGAAGAAGAAAAAGCAAGTGTGCTGGCACTTGCAAACTGCAGCATTTTGTGATAACGCTTATATTCCCGGTCTTTTCCCTGTTGGAGCATAAATATAGAAAAAGTAGGGGAAAAAATGAAGCATCCACATCATAAGCAGAAATGCTGATATATGGTCAAAAAATTCCAGTGGATTTCTGCATTTGTTTTTTTAAATAGGGATGGATGAATAGTGTAATGTAAGGAATCTAAATCAACTTTTTTTTCTACCTGTATCAAGATCTACATCTTCTAAAGTCAATTCTTTAATCATTGGCAAGTGTACCTCATAGCAGAATCAAAAAATGTTCTTCTGTGTTTTTATATTTAAAGCTGGATACATAAACAACCTGTCTGAAATATAAGAAACTAACCTGAAACACATAGTCATGTTGTCTGCCCTCCCCTGTTCTTTCTTCTCTCTTATCTTTGAAGGCTGCTGCTTGGGAAACACTAGGAACATTCTTCTGAAATATTGGTATTGTATATTGCTATAAATTTATGAGAGGATAATTAGCTTCTAATTCCTCCTGAGTGGCATCCTTCTGTTCTTCCCCTTTCTACTCTACCTTCCTCATTGCCTTTCCCTATCTTCCATTTCCTCCTTTCCCACACCCATTTTTTGTCACCAACTTTTATCTTTTCTGCCCCTGCTGCTGCCTTGGTCACTCCTTATCCGTTTGCGTCCCATCTTGCAGCCCTTCTTTCACACATGATGCCTCTTCCTTGCCACATCTTCCCCTGTCCTACTCTCAGTCTCCAGCTCTCTTCTGTCTTTTGCTCTAGTCATCCTTTCACTGCTTAATTCTCCTCTCTACATTTTTCTTCTGTCGTTTCAATGTATAAGACATAGTCGAAGGCCACCTGCATTATCAGGAAGCCACGTACTTGAAGAAGCCTCTAGTTAGCTTTATGGTCTGTGGACTGCTTGATACCAGCCCATAATAGGCTTTACTGTGCTAGAAAATTAAAGTATAGCATGGAAATGCTCAGGCCATCATATTATTATGCAAAGTGTCATCTAGTGGCTCATCTTATCAAGAAAATTGTCCTGTACCATCATATTTTTCTTCAGTCTTTATAGTCTTGGTCATTGCCTAGTTTTCAGTCGGGAAGGATTTTCTTAAACGAGCAAAATAGCCATAATGAGTCTGCTCTCTGTACTCCCCCATGCGAGCTCACAGTCTAATTTTCAAGTTCGACTCTCTAAATAGCAGCACCCGATTCTAATTTTCATTTTCAGGCAGGCATTTAGGTACCCAAATATGATTTTAATCTCCTAAGTCACAATGCGATCTCCCGAACAGAACAGGCCAATGGGCACCCTTGCCCAGGTCAGCCAGTCCAGCTGTGTATTTGGTCTTCTTGATTGCAATTGCCTGCAGTTCACTGCAAGCAACTTATTGTCACTTCACAGGCGCCGGTTGCCACTTGCAGGGTTTGGGATGCCACGGCGGAGGACCGTGGCTGCCAGGCCCTTGCCCCAGCCTCCTTGGATCCTCCTATGGAGGAAATGCCCAGAGCATCACCCAGCAATGCCATCTGGCAGCGCGGCCTCCCTTGCAGGAGTCGAGCAAGTCTGTTAACACCATTATCGTACATATATATAATAGATATTAATATATGCATTCGTCATGTCTGCAGTGTGCAGGCGGTGGTCTGGCAGACCCCAGGCTGGCTGGCGGAGCGATCCGTGGTGAGCGCGGGCGGCGAGGGGCCGTGACGCGGCTCGGGCTCCGCGGCAGCCGCGCGCGGAGCTCTTGCACGAGACGCAGGGAAATGTGCAGGCGTTGGTGCCTCGCGAGCAATCATATTCTTTGTTTCCCCGTTTAATGGGCGCCTCCTCCGAGCACCCAGTGGCTGATTTAAATCACAATAAAGGCGCTGACTCCCCGCTCACAAAAACAAGGAAATAGGCGTTTATGGCTTAAATCTGCTCTGACACCTGACCTTAACTGTGGCTGCTGCGCCAGCAAATAGAAACAGCAACAGAAAAGAAAAAGGCTCAGTTTAAAGCCTGTTCTTGTTAACTTGGGGTGTTAGATATAACTGTGAAATTCCGGCTTTTGTGGGGTTAATTGCATAACTCTTTGCTGTGCTTTAACAAGATGTTTTGTAGCTGAATAGCTGTGATTTCCTTTGTTTCTTTCTGTGGGCCGAAGGTAGTTTAAGAGGGGAAATTAGCCATTTAATTATTATGAGTGCAGGAGAAGTAAAAAGACCATATGGTTTGCTGTTGAAATTAGTCACAAGAAACTTTTTTTCTTTTTTTTTTTAATAATATGTGATATTTTTAACAAGCAGATGTGAAGCCGCAGTGCTTCCCCCAAGCGCCTTCCACGCTTATCTCGGGTGCCCAGCACTGCAGAGGGGTATTTTTAGCCCTGGAGATCACTGCGTGGAGGGAAAGGGTAGGGAAGGGGGGCAGACTGGAAGCAGGAGGGCAGCCGCGGCAGGGGACGGCCCCCAGGGCCGGGGCAGCGGGTGCAGCCCATCCGTGGGGTGGCTTGGAGGTGTCTGGCTCCCACACTAGCACTGCAGACCTGCACCTCTGCAAAGGAGCTTTTGCTGCCCCTTCTTTGCGTAGCTGAGCACTTCCTCCCCATCCTGGGCCGCCTGGGCTTGATCACGCAGATCCCATCGCATAACTCTGGAAAATCGTTCCGCTTGCGATTCTTCCTCTTCTTAACCAGCTTCTGATGGCTTTGTGGTTTTTCTCCCTCCGTCTTCATCTCTATACTTCTGTGTTTCTTCTAAGGGGATTTTTGTCAGTCAAAACAGAGTGACACCCAGCCTTCTGGTCACCAGTTTGCTGCCACCCTTCTAGGTGGCACGTTAAAGGGGCGCAACTTTCCTGTATAAAAGACCATCTTTACCTTGTATTAAAAAATTGTGGAAAACAGAGACAACTTAAAAGTAGTGAAGAGTAAGAGAAACTAATTTTGCTATGTAACCTTGTAGAAGAAGTGCCTTCTTAAGAACATTTGAATAACAATGACAACACTGGGTTCCTTTTGCACTGGCTCCTGGCCAGGCCAATAAGGTACCACCCAGCAAGAAATAACTTTGTGTTCGGTGCTAACCCATGCAATACTTGTGAAGTCGGTGGTTTTGCAGAAGGGTAAATTAGGACAGGATTTGAGCCCTTCGGGAAATTTTGAACAAAGTGTTCAATCACTGCCTTGCTCGTGCTGCAATGCAGGAACTCAGGTTGGCGTTTGCTGTGTGCAAAAACATGTGTGCTCCTTTTTAGGTCTCTCTTACATTGGAGAGCTTAAACACTGTACTGAGTTGTAGGCATCCATCCTAAGAAGAACTTCCAGGGATTAACTGTTGCTCTAATATTTAGTTTGGATCATCTTTGCTTTGTTTGTGTTCTCCAGCGTCACATCCCTCCTTTGGTGCCCAAAGGTTTCAGATGCTCCTGTAATACAAATAATGATGGAATCTGTTTTTCTATTTGTTCAAATTTAGGAATTGTTCAGGTCACCTTGTCAAGAGAGCTAAATAAGGTCTTCCTGTTGAAAATCAACCAACTGAATGGTCTACAATAAATATTCCTTCTGGTCCTTTTTCTCCTTCCTTCCTTCCTTCCTTCCTTCCTTCCTTCCTTCCTTCCTTCCTTCCCCTCTGTTTCTTTATGCCAGTTCTAATTGTTTGACATTCAGATGATAAATGAGTTTCAAATAATTAAAGGTGGTATAAAGAAGGCTGGCAGGGAGATTGACACTGGAAGACCCTTCTGAACAAAGCGCCTTCTGTGGGTCTCATTTTTCCTGGGCACTTTGAAGCGCTTGTCTGCTGTCTCCACCTTCAAAGAGCTATATCATTTTTAACTCACATAATTTTATTCCACTTTTTCATACCTGGGCAATGTCACAGGCCCCTATTAAGGAACAGACCAAATGTCAAAGTTTTATTGTAAATCAGCAGGAACCCAGTAACAAAGGGGTTGAGAGGGCTCAAGGGAGGCCGTATACAAGGACCTGAGGCAGATGTGTTGCCAGCCTGTTAGAAAGGAGTTCTGTAAAAGATAAACCAACTCCAACTTTCTTTAGGACAACTTGGTAACAACAACAACGCTAGATTATATCTGCACTGGCCCCTGGCCAAACTGGTCCTGTCATCTGGAAATAAAGTTAAACCTGCCCAACTAAAATTAAACCTCCTCCGACAAGGAGGATTCTTGTCTGCCTCCAAATTGCTTGTGAAAAGGTATGAAATTTTGAAGTCAAATAAAAAAATAAGTATGTGTCCAAGAGAAGGATGTGCTAAGAAAGAACTTCTGAGAGACTATGTGTTATTAACAATCCTCTTTCCTTTCTCTTATTTCCCTGGCAACCTCACATAAACCTTGTAAGGAGCCTGACTTGCCCTTTTATGAAAGAGCACAACTGAAACCATCACTTCTTCCCTGTGAGACTGAGGTGGGGCTTAATATTCTGGTTGAGAAGCATTTCTGTTGAAGCAGGTTTGAGAGCAATGTTTTGCATGCCGGTATCTAACAAGTATTGGAAGATGAATTGCAAAGCAAAGCTAAAGTGAAAGCTGTTTCCTTCCATCCAGGACAGGTCCCTCAGCTGAACGCCTGTGTCCCTGCGTGGACATGGGAGGGCATGGAGAGCCGAGGTGGAGCTGGGGATTAAAAAGGGGACTGGTGAAGACTTTTGAAAGCTGCTTTTTGCCCTGGGAAAGCCTCATGGGCTTTCTAATTTTTTTTTGTGGTGATGACATAAACAAGAGAAGTTGCATTACAGGTGTTTATCTATAAAAACTAAGGTGGGAGGCAATGACTAATGTTTAGGGGAACGCCTAATTTGATTACCAACACACTGGCTGAGGAGAAAGCAAGGGTGGCTTTAGCTTTTTGCCTAAGCACAATGGACAGGAAGTGTGGCCTGTGATCATACTGAATCTCTTCCTTAAGGTTTTATATTGCTTTTCCATCTTGTTCCTTGTTTTGTTTTTTTTCAGGCTGTGGGCTCTCTGACATACAGACCAGGTCTTTTAAAATGCTTTGTAGATTTACTAGCATGATGCTGCTTTGCTGAAACGTAGGAGAAATATCCACTACAGGGCAAGGTATCAGTGTCTCTCCCTAATTTCACAGAGAAGAAAACACGTCTTAACATAAAACAGTTTCTCTTCTGCTGGACTTTTCCACTGTGACTTGTCTTACTTTGCCAGCTGGTTTAAGGACTAAAAATGGTGAGTTAGAGGTACATCCTCACTTTCTCCTTTGCTGGGACCCTGCCACAAATCCCCTTGGAGCTCTGTTAAAATACCCTTACCCCAGGAACACGAGCAGAGCTCTTCTTCTCATTTTTCAGCCAGGAAGAATGAGTAACCACGTATCAATGAGGTGACACGAATAGAGCATTTATGGATGTTGACTGAAACACGGGCACTATGCACAACAATTTCAGACACAGTAAAACAGTTGTCATGAAGACAAGCATCAACATCCACTCCTGACTGACAGCATCGCTTTAAATCCTGTATTAGAGTTGAGGATATAGAGTTGGACATATAGAGTATGTCCAAGCAGCCAGTTGAACGAGATGCAGATGAACCCATATGTTTAGGCTTATCAGCTTGAATAGGCTACTGCTTTGGCATACAAAAATATATAATCTGGAGACAATATAAGACAAGACTATAAATATGGAGCATTTCTTCCTAATCTGTGCAAGAAAACCAGTGAGTACAAAAGCACAAAGAATAAACTTCTTTTAAAAGTGGGCTGAATTAAAAAATGTAAAGAAAGTGAAACAAACAAAAAAAAAAGGGCATATGACTAGCCTCTGGATCTACTGAAGGAAAGAATTTATTTCGTGGTAGGGAAGGAATGAAGCAGCCTGGCAAACTACACCTACTCAGGGTACAGAGGAGACAGCTGTGTTGCAGACAGAGCAGAAAGGGATACAAAAAGGGGTAGAAAAAAGCTTTTTCTCAACAGGACAATGTACCTGATGCCACACTGATGTGTTGTGAATTATCTTATGTTTAGCATGGTTGAACTAAATGTCCCCAAAAAGGGCTGAGTTGCATGTGCTCTGTTACAGGAATCAGATATCTATGCCGTGCTTACCTATTCAGCCATTGCATGCTGCAGATGGTAAAGCTCGAAGAAAGATCAGTTGATGGCACATCACCCTGTAATGGGTATTAGTTCAACCCCTTGCTGAGCCTGGCTCCCTAACTCCAAATCCTTTGCCAGGGTGACGGTCTGTCAGTTATCTTGAGTTGTACCCAGAAGATCCCTAAAGGCTTCATGTCTGGCAGACACCACTAACAAGACATAATTGAGTTGTTTTTTCCATAGGTTTTCTGCTGCTGGCTGATGTGCAAATACAAGACCACCCTAGCAAGGTGTGATATATATAAAAAAAAAAAAAAAAAAAAAAAAAAAAAAAAAGGAGGATGCTGAGTAAATTTTGTTAGCAGAGCAGTGCAGAAGTGTTTAGCTCAAAGTTTTTGTAATCTTGGCCTAATGTACTTGCAACATCTACCTCATTCGCTAGTTAGGTGGTCTGGAGACTAAATTCATCTTGGGGGCTAAAATATGAAATATTTGGGCGTTCTGGCAGGCTCCATCCAACTATTCATACTTCTTGTTTATCTCGCACTGTTTCTTCGCATAATAAATGTGAAGGGGTGAGATAAACACAGCAATGTTTTAAAACAATAGAGCAGCTCGGACAGAGACATTACTGACCCCCCATTTAGATTTTTCAGTGACAGGACAAAACCATTGCTTTAAGGATAATGGTGCTTTGTTGCTTGTTGCTTGTCCAAGAGCTCTCTTTCTCTTTGTAGCATCAGTGGGGAAGGAGTAGAAATATTTCCTCAGACTTTGTTCCTGCCCAGGATTGCTTCTTTGAGCTCAAAGTGCTGTTTCTCCTCCCGACACAGCAAATCCAGGGTGCCTGCAGCCAAGAGATCCATTGCCATCTTGGGCTGCTGCAAACACATTTTGCTAGCAATTAGAGACAGAGTTTCCATAATATTTTCCGAATCAATGGAAATTGGTCTGGTTTTAACTATGGTTAGAGAAGCATAGAAAATGCTGAGCTCCTCCACAGAGATGCGTAAGGTACCCGCAAGTCTGCACACAAAGTAGCCCAGGTGCCAGTATCCCTATAACAGTGTTCAGGGAACTTTCAGGTCAGGCACAGGCTGTTGGTGTCCTTCCTGCAAAAGCTTCTGTCCTTCTGTCCTCAACACTGTCTTCCTTTGCATGGGCCTTCTGTTCTGAAGTGACAGGTCTGTTACTGTTTAAGTCACTGTGAGGGGCACAAAGTTCCTCTTGTGTCTTTGAAGTGCAATGCTTGGCTTGGCCTTAATAGGGGACTAAAGCATCTTTGATTTCAATTAAATTTCTCTAATTGAAAGGGAGTTTCAGTTCTTAGTTTGGAGTCCTGCACGCAAAGCAACACAGTGCAATTTTAATGTGAGCCTGCGAGGCCAAATTCTGGTTCAGGCTTTAGGACTGTGTAGTCCCTCTGGCTTTGATGAGCTTGCGTACTGCATAAATTTGACTGAAGTGTCTCTGTGTTTTGCATTCACAAGCCAAGTGATACGTTCTGCACTGAGGGGGAGAATCAACAACTTGCATATATATGCAGGGATTTAGCTAAGCACACACACATGCGAGCACTAAGGCTTACAGACCCAGAGTAGGTTCTAAGTGTGCAATCACTGGCCATTCCTTGCCAGATCTTCCTCTTTCCTGCAAAAATTATTTTCAAAATTGCAAATGAATTATTAATACCCTCCCAACAAATTAATATTAGCCTCAAAGTGATCCAAGGTAGACCCTGATCCTGCAAACAGCTGTATCTTTATGTAAAGCAGGCTGAAGGTGCAGGACATTCCTTGCTGGGCAAGGCAGCCATCGGCTTTTCAGCAGTATCTGGGGAATCTTTTCTTCCACTCCCTTTTACGCGCCCGCCCTAGGATACTCCGATGCTCATTAACATACATGTCCCTTCCAATTTCACTCTCATTTGCACTGTGTTAACAGCTACTTTTTCATCTTTGCTCAGACAAACGATGGCCTTTGTAAGCAGGAATAAAATTAGTTGCAAGTGGAAACCTGTTTTAATGAGGCCAAATTGTTATTTAACTCCGAATGTGTACAATATTCTTTCTCTAAATCTCTTTTAATTCCTCCCTGATATTAATTATATCTTGTCATATACAGGCCTCTGTAATGCTTGCTCCTCCAGCAGAGTTCAAAATGAACCTTTTGCCAGTATACCATATTAATAAGGAAGAAAAAAAAGCTCCTTCTGCCTATTTTTTTTCTGAAACTTCTGATTAAAATATATGAGATCACTGGGGTTTATATAGGCAAAATTGGCAGCTTTTTCATATTTACTGAAACTGTGATATAAATGAAAACTGAGAATCTCTCCAAGAATGAGTTATTTGTTATCAAAGTATGTGTTAGTGACTCACCCATGAATAAGGTACTTCTGTTACAGCTCTTTATTACAGAGTTTTCTTGGCTTCCATTTCTTGCTCTGCCACTGCATCACTTCATAACCTTAGGGAAGTCTTGTGTTTTGATTAATTCAGATGATATATGTATATGTGTATATGTGTGTGCGTATACATACATAGATGTATATATACAAACACACATATATTTGTTCGTTCTGCTGACACAACATTCCTGTATATTGTCAAAGGAGAAACAAAAATGACATAGAGATTGTGCTAGTTAGTGCAACTTCTTTTATTCCACATAAGCCTTTGGGCTGAGACACCAGGCAACATCCAGCCAGGAAGTTTTTTGGTGGGGGTAGACCTGAAACTGCAACCATCCATCGTGACTCCCTCTCGCACCCTCCCTTCAAAGCTCCTGCTTCACAATAATAACACGAAGATACTGGTATTTTTGCACTAGCGGAGCTGTTCTTGCCCGGCTGGAGAATTTGGGAAGCTGTGTGTTACACTGCCACCTGGCGCTGTCCCCTACAAACGGGTAGAGCTCGCGCATCAGGCCCGCGTGCAGTGTCATTACTCTGCATTGCTTAGAATGCTTTCTTAGGCATCTTGTCATGCAGGATTTTTTAAAAAAACTCTTTAGCATTTCAATGTGTTGGAAACTTCAACAAACAGCAATCAAAACATTTTCTAAATGTGCTCTTAATCAAGTTTATCCCTAGCAGTTTGATTTTTCTGAAATGGAGAGCCAGGCAGCACTAAAGGGAATGTTTCCTCATCATTCATAATTCATTAGGAGCCTGATTGTGCTGGTGCTGCACCCCTGGACAAAGGCACATTCTCTTCCCCGGCTCCAGAAAGTGAAATGGGTATGTTTTTAGTATCCAGGAACTCTCAGCGTTTAGAGGACACCTGGCTTGTTCAAGGTGGAAAGCAACTTTTATCGGTCCCCCGTAACATTAGCTGCCGCTCCTCAGTGAGTTAAGGAAGCGTTATTCCCATAGCATAAATGAGTTAGAAATGCTTAAGATGAGTCTTGGGCAGAGCTGGGATGTGAGCTGTGGATGTCCTCTTCTTTGCTTCTGCTGCCGAGAGCCGGATGTGTTATCTCTGTCCCTCGGGAGGTGCGTGCTGGTGGCACAAAACAGTGGTGTGTTTTGGGATTTGGCATGTCTCTGTCATTGGCTTTTCTGTCACTTTACCTTCTTCCCCATGTCTGAGTGAGGTCTTGATTGAACTGAAGGTCTTTATGTATAATTTCGCTTAATAGGCAGTTAAGAGTTTACCTGCCCTGGAAGTCTTTTCAGGCACTGGAGTTCCTGGTCCTACAAGCAGCGTATCGCTCGTCCAAATCTCAAGGTGCTGGTGGTAAAATTTAGCACTAAATGACCTTCTGAAACTTCATCTCATTTTCTGAGATGGAGACATAATTACAGGCAAAGGGCCATTCCTTCCACTTTTAAATAGATTGGAAAAAAGTCCTATTGCAGGGAGGAGAACAATTTTTCCTCTTAAAAAAACCCACACACAAACATTGTGTGTTCTTTTAATTCAGGTAGAGATGTATAAAATTCCAAATATTGAGTTAAACGAATTATTTAAAAGCAGTATCAAATTCCTCATTTTCCTTCCATTTTTGCTAATCTATAGCAAAAGGAGGTAATTTTCTCTCTCTGTTGCTAGTTACAGAAGAGCCAAGGCTCTCTCCTCTGTTCAGGTATTAGCCTTTTCCTCCTATGAAAAAAAAGAGTCTCCTCTGTCTGTCCTAAATCTGGGCAATACCAGCTTGCTTTCCTGGCATTCAGCTCAGTTCCAGCCACCGGTTGAAGTGTGGACTTCAGGCACGGCGTGTTTCCCCAAGCCCTTCTGAAAAGTCAGCCTTAAAGAGTCTCCAGGTGTGCGTATCACAGCTCACAGTGACAGTTCCTACTATTCCAGCGATGCGGAATACAGTTGAAAATACATATTTAAAAAATTCATTTATTTGTGATCATCCAAGGGTATTTTTGGAAACGTATTCCCAACAGGTAATAAAATATATGGTATATATGCTTCAAAAAGTGAGGAAAGCAGTCAGAAGCAAAGAAGGTGTGATATCTGCAGACAGGGCCAATTCAGAGAACAGTTTGCTGTTTGATTGGCCAAGTTAAATAAGATACAATTAGGGCTAACTTGGTCCCCTGGGATTCATAAAACTTGAAAGTTTAGGGGGAGATGGTGGGTAAGCAGTTGCTTTAATTGTATCTTGTTTAACTTGGCCCATTTAATCACTTATACTTCTGTGACTTGGCTTTTTTGGTAGACGTCACACCTTTTAGAAAGCTTACTAGCCTTGCTTCTTTTTTCCTAACATAACTCTTCTCTCTCTGTTAACTGTTCTGAACCTGTTTGTGTAGGGAAAGAGTTTAAATGTATTACATAACCAGATATGGATAATATTTTTAATAAAATGGGTCAGGTTTTCAGCCAAGAGCTTACCCCTCTGATCATGCAAGGACTCCTATTTGCACACCTTTGTTCTACCCAGGGTCTATAATTGCCCTCCACACCCTCTAGACTACTCTCTGTGTAAGTGAACCAGTAACCAAAGTTACTGCTGCATTAACTTCTCCAGCAGGAGACCGTAGCCAACCTTATGTGATAACTGAGAGCTTTCTGTATGTGCCTACCTGTTAGATATGGGTCACCCAGATAGCATTTAGCCAGTAGAGTCAGGTGTCAAAATCAAAAAATACTTAGTCCAGTGAACCTGTGGTCCTGTCGGCATTGGCTGCCCCGAGGCACTTCATTTTTTATGATGTTCTTCACAGACAGGTTTCTGCAATCAAACCAGCATCGCTACCATCTCTGTTCCACTCTCAGTGCCCATTCACATCATGGGAGATGTGGCTGGAACAGGAAGTCTAAGCTGTAGGGGAAAATGGGCACACAAGTCTTATGTCTTGTCCCTTCCTAGGGCACTACTGCATGACAGAGAGATGTTTGTCACGTATACCTGCATATAGCTGACTCTGTCATGGGGGAGTGATCTGGACTAGGCTCCACAGAACTCTGTGAAACACTGATTCTAAGATTTCTAGATATAAATATTTCTGATGGACCTTTCCCCTTTCCTTTCCTTTCCTTTCCTTTCCTTTCCTTTCCTTTCCTTTCCTTTCCTTTCCTTTCCTTTCCTTTCCTTTCCTTTCCTTTCCTTTCCTTTCCTTTCCTTTCCTTTCCTTTCCTTTCCTTTCCTTTCCTTTCCTTTCCTTTCCTTTCCTTTCCTTTCCTTTCCTTTCCTTTCCTTTCCTTCACTCCAGGGAAACATTTGATAAATACAGTTTTTCTCTGGAAAGAAATTATTCATGAAAAATCTTCAAATTTTCTGACCTGTGTTATTTTATAAGAGATCAGCAGGACTCTCTAAACTGATCTCATTGCAAGACCAAGGACTGAATTCACCAATTCTTTGTGCCAGCCAGCGCTTTTAGGCCATTTAAGGCTTAGAGTGTCATTTAAGGCTATAGCTAAGCCTTAAACTAATCACCTAAGAGCTGCTCAAAGGAGCAGTGCAAGTCTTCTCCGCATCTCTTATTCCCTTCTGCCCGTCCCCTCCCATCTAGCCGATGTCAGAGTTCACAGCAAACTAATTCAGAGGGTAAAACAGCCCAGAATGACTCACCTCTTCTGGTAGAGTTAGTTTTTGCCCAGATGAGCCCCCTAAACGAGCTCTGCACGAGGTCGAAAGGAAGAAGAGCCAGCAGCCCGTGGATGTGAGCAAGGGGAGGATGGAGAGGGGGATGCAACAAGCCCTTGCCATAGTGACCTCTCCCAGATGGAGATCACTGCAACATGAAGCTGCTCTGAAGAACAGGACACTTCATCAAGTCCGTTAGATAAACTGGGCTCTGACCACTTGGCAGAATCTGCACACAAAGGTCTCTGTCCTTCAGGGCATAAAGCAAGGCTGGGTTTCCCCCCCAGCTTCACTAAATACCCCTATATTTATTCCTGACTGTGGCACAAGTTGAAGGGTAGAGGCAGACGGACGTCAAAAGCAGTAGCATGTTTGTCCTTATCTCAAGAGTGGCTTTTTTTTTTTTGTAACACACAGCGCATCAGTCGTGCAAGCCAAATAGCCAAAGGTAAAAGAATTTACAAGCACCGCTGATGGAATTGCGTTTATAAAAACAGAATGTCTCTGGATTTTTCATTTTCTCTTCTTTTCTTCCTTGGGGAAAAAAGAGAAAAAAAAAAAAAAAAAGAGTGCAAGGAATTTAATTATAAAATTGTAGAGATTGTGAAGTTTAACACTCAGAAATGTTCCAAAAGTCAAGATTTCTTCTGCAATGGTAAATTGGTTATATGATATACAGGCTATTTTCTATTATTTCCTTGGGTTTTGATAGACAGCTGCAGTTTTTGGTAGATATTTCATTATTAACCATCATGGTAGAGAGATGCGTGCGGGCAGGTGTGTTGCAATGGTAGCGAAAGGCCAATATCCTTATAATATGCACGTGTAACACAAATCTCTGAAATGAGGCTCAGAGTAAAATAGGGTTTAAGATAATTCCTCTATATGCATCTATATAATTTAACATAACATTTTTACATTCCAATTTGTGAGTGGTACATTGGGCAGCAGGCAGCAGTTGCATTGGATGCAGAGCTGTGGCTCCCAGCTCCTTCCACCCTTCCGCTTGTCAGGGGCAAACCTTGGCACCGTGCCTTAGGAATGGCAAGAAAAGCACCTGTCTGAAAGCCCTGACTTCAAGGCCAAACAGAGAAGGGCAGAAGGGCACTCTGAGCTGCCTAGCAGTATTTTTTGCTGCTTTTGGTGGTCTTCTGGTTTGCTGTGGTGGGACTAAGGGAGAGAGGAGAGGAAAGCTTTGGAGGAGCGCGGGGTTGGCAGGGCCATCATCTTGCACATCGGGGATCAATTTGACTAATCTATTTTATCTCACCAGCTAATCTCTCTGTTTCTGCCAAGGTATCCATCTGCCTCATGGTATTGATCTTAATGGTTTCGTAATTGTATTTGTAAAAGTCCCTTTCACCTGTCTGGGAATGGGAGTTTTTGTATCTAGTCAGATGGGGGTGAGGGTGGAAATCCCATGCTCTGCTGCTGCTGCTGCTGCTTGTAAAGCCCCTGGCACCACCGCAAACCTCCTAGTCCTCTGTTTTGTCCTCTGCAAGCTCCTGGCGCAGCAGCTCCTTCATTCGCCCTGGCTTCAAAGCACTGGGACATGCAGGGAAGAAGAGATGCATCTACATCTTAATTAGAAATCAAGACTAATCTTGGCCCTAAACTTGCCTACATCACAAATACTCTTGGTCTTCTCACTTACAGTAAAGAAACATTGCATATCAGCAAAGTTTCCTGTGCAAATAAATTGTGGGTGGTGCTTCTATGTCTGTGACTTCCCCTTGTTTTAGATCCCTTGAACGTATCGCATCACACCTCGGAGATATGTGGAGACAGTAAAGGACACCAGGGTCATGCTAGTCCCCGTTTACAGACCTCCTTCCAACTTCTTCTTAAGTAGAAAGTGTTTCGTGATTAGCATCATTTCTTCATACCAGTGTAATGTGTTTATCACATATTCGTTGTGTCTGAAATAAGTAGCCCAACAGGGATGAAATACTGCTTCCACTAAGTGATATTTTGTCTGTGTGTTGTACAGTAACTTTTGAATGGTGTGTTTGAGCAGTGTCAGGATTTCAGTGAATGCTGCAGATATTAGTGGGTCAAATCCAAATTCAGGTATCTGTGGGCAAAATACAAAGTTCAGAGCACAGCAAAAGCCTGATTCACAGGGAAGCTGGAGGCCCAGGTGGCCTCATGCAGCACAACATGTTTAGCAGCATCAAATGAGGCTTAATTAGTACCAGAGAAAGATTTGCTGTAGTCAGCCTTGTCTATATGATGATCTGTTGGGTAGTGTAGCTACTAACTTGAGGATCAGAGATATCCAAAGCTGTTGCAGCAAGGAATCCTGAGCTTGCTAAAAACATTTTCATTTTCCATGACATGTTAAAGCCCCTTTAAATGCTGGCAAATCACTTTGTTTGTGGAAAGTTTTATACACTGATTTAGTAGCCTTTTACCCTCCTCTCTCCACCAAACCCAGAAGCTGGCAACCAGTGAAGAGCTGGATCTTCTGGGTACAGGCTGGGGCTGGCACTAAATGGGCATGTCCATCCCCATATATAAGGGTCAAACTTCACGAGGGTGCATTTTTGTATGGCTTTTTCTCTCATCAAACATCTCCCTTTCATTAGTCAGAGTAAAAGTGAAACTGCACTTAAAAAACATTATTGAAATGTGTTAGTTGTCTGAAATTGGCATTTATAATGCAATTTCATAAAGTTTTATATTGACAGTGTGACACTTTAAAAGGCCCTTTCTGATTAACAAGGCTCAGATTGCTCCCCTGGTTACGTTTTAAGAGAGAGAATAAAATGCTATGGATCTTGAAACAGCTGAAATCATAATTTCCCAATAACATCAGCTGCTCTGTTGTTCCGCAAAACTGGAGGCTGTGATTAGCTAGAGGAGAGCAGAACCAAACTGGCTTCCCCTGGTGCCTCCGCAGAGTCTGAGGTCTGGTCGGCTCCGGAGGGGGTGCAGCCGATGGGCTGGGACCGCGGCCAAATCCGGCACGGGCTGTTCCTGCTCTTGCCTGTGCCGCAGGGACTGCGACGGTGCCAGGCCCTTGCCTGCGCGGCCCATGCGCTCGCACGTCTGCAGGGCCTGCAAGAGCCTTGGCTTTGCTCGCCAAGTGAAAGGGCACTTGTGCTCTTTTTCAAACTTCTTTTTTTTCCTGTGAGCATGACAAGAATTGCATTCACATTCCTGCATCATGGAAAACGTGACGTTTTCTGATCTGGCTATTTGGAGGTGGATGACCTCCCTTAATCCAAATCCTAATCTTTTCAGTGAGGCGGGTAGTCAAAATCAGTGGGAATATTGTATGGTTCTTTCATTTGCATATTCACATACTTACCTGGAACCTTATACCTGTTTACACATTTCTTTTCAGTTTTGCCTGAAGTTTATCATACTGGTTTGGTTCCCTTGCTTATCGTCACATCACTTACGAAACAGCAGCATATTCTTGTGATCTCTTGTGATTGCTTTGGCTCACCTGGAAGGAAGAGAATACTGAAATATGTAAAGCAGTGTCTGCCCTTTCACTTAGGCGATAAATCTATTGCTTTATTATTGCTATTTGGAAACTCAGAGCCAAACTCTTTGCTGGCAAAACATTGACTTCAGTGGAGTTGCGCCAGCAGAGAATTTTGCTTCCTGTTTTTGTTCCAATTTGAAGAGTTTGCTCAGCCCAATTGCTGTTGTTGTTTTGCTTTTTAGCTGTTCTAATTTAAAGTAATTATGTGTTGTGAGTTGTCTTTTTAAATCTCTTCTTGATATGTCATGCTGCTTATAGCAGTCAAAACCAGGAGTGATGCTATTGCTACATATCCCTTCCTTTATCCAAGACCTACGAAACTTTATGCCTTGTCCAAAGGACGGACTGGGCCTGCTTGGCTGCCGGTGTGAGTGACGCGTTGCTCAGCTATGTTGTGGGGTGGCGAATGGGTTTTTTCAGCCAGTCGACGGAGCAGGGGGCAATTCTGCAACTGGCTGCAGGAGGCTGCCTGCACACTCAGCTGGATTTTCTAGCAACAGAGCCTCAGCAGCCCTGATCTCATCCCATCAAAGAGTCACAGAAACGTAACCTGAGACTCGTCCAGTCAAGTTTAGCACCTTAGGTAACTGGCATTAAGACAGTAAGTTGTCTGCTCTGAGGGCTATTATTAACTCTCTTCTTTGTACAGGGGCTGGCACCAGAGGACCCTGGCTTAGTTGGGGCCTGTAGGTGTTCCTGCAGTATAAATGTTATTTATACAGTGCAATTAAACTAGGTTTAATGTAAACTGCTGCCAGCGCTAGAGTATATACCAAAGTGAAAGGGTGCCTTGTGAGAAACACCATCTCCGGGAACCAAAGCACAAATGTTTAAGGCATGTTAAACAAAAAGAAGGCTTTCTGGGAGAGTTGTAGGGATGCAAATAGCAAACTATCCTGTTTCAAGAAGTAGCTCTCTCCCAAGCAAATTAATTTAACACAGGTGCAAGAGTGGCCACCTTGTCTTTTCTCATGTGCTCTATTGCCAGTGGTGATGCTGCAGGCTCCAGTTTTCTTAATCCTTGCATAATAGACATAAAACAACTTACAGTGTTCTAGCACACCAAACCCAGCATAGGCAACACAGTGTAGAAGCGTATCAGAGAAGAACGAAAGCAAACACATATAAACATCACGCCCTGCTATTTATAGCGTTCTTGCATCATACCAGAGGCGGATTCCCCTGGGACTTTCCCCCATCCACGGATATTATTCATAGGAGCAGACTATACCCTGTGAGAGCCCACCTAAACTGCTGGTCTTTGTCACAGTAAAGATGGGGATAACCTAGAACAGGCAGAGATCTGGTAACCATTGCACAGATACTATGAACTTTAGGAGTTATGTTTTCACCAGTGGAGCATTGATTTTACTAGGATCGATATAAGTATTACTTTAGCTTGCAACTGCTAATTATATCAACATAAACTTAATTTATAGTGATAATCACAGTCCTAATGCTGTGCTGCTGCCAATCCTCACAACTGATGCTTTGAGACATCATGTAAACCCAGCCATTAGCAATCAAGCAAATGCTCCTATTACACATTACTGATACTGGCTAAAGAACTTTTTAATTGACTTCTTACAATTTATGGCAGATGGTGCAGGCTGTATGTGCAAATTCAGGATTCTTTTTCATATTTTCTATCTGCTGCTGTTTAAATAGATACCAGTCTCGCCTACTGTAACATTACGTGTTTGAAACTGAAAAGATTGGGCTTGTTTGGCTTGGAAAGGTGAGGCCTCAAGATAAAAATCTATGAAAGAAATAGTAACTCAGAAAAAGTGGAATAGAAGCATCTGCTCCCAATCCAATAAAATAAAAATAGGCATTGAAGTCAAAAGGTGGTAAATTCAAAAGTGATGAAAGGGTTTTTCTCGATAAACAACTGGACTATGGAAGCTTAGTTAACAAACAAAATCACTGAAACCAAGAATGTAGCAAGTTTCAGACAGGGACTGCACATTTGTATGCAAAGGCTATCCCAAGAGGTTATATTTAAAGCTATTGCTCCCATAAAGGAATATAAAGCTTTAGGGTACCATGGGTTATACTGTAAGGGTTTCCTTTTCCCTTTCCACTGAAGCATCTAGTAATGGCCATAAGGAGAATACAAAATTAAATGGCTTTTAGTCATGGAAGTTTCTAAGTTTGAGATAAGGTACTGGAATTTCAGACTCTCCACCGTTGAATGAAAGTGAAGAAAAAGCTTATTGTGCAGAAGCTCTCCAGTGCCCTTGTCCTCAGAGAATCTCTCAGAGGTATCAATGAAATAAGGCTCTTGAGTTGCACGTAGAATATGGCAGTGAGCCAGAAGGCAAATTATTGTAATAAACTGGGGATCTGAAGGTTAGGGAGGTTATAAAATAATGTCTAGGCTATCTTGGGCTATAGGCAGTGCTGATAGGAATGGATAGAGCAATGAAAAAATCCCACTAAATGAAACGAACAGCAGTTCAGACTGCAAGAATTTGTGAGGTTTTATTTCCCACAATAAATGACAGTGCTGGAGTTTTGGACCTTTGGGCAGCACCCTGAACACAAAGTGCCTTTACAGTCATGTACCAAACTGGTCTTTTGGCTTGTTTTTAATGGTGGGTATTTACATGTCTGCAAGATGTAAAGAGTATGTGCAGTCATCACATCAAGGTAACTTATCCAGCCTAGACCAGAGGATTAAAGCTGGGCTTAATACACTTTTGAAAGCACACTGTATTCTAGTCTAGACATATTCATAGTTGTCAATATATGAGACAATGAGACATTTTTCAAATGACAAATCTCCAAACAAGCCAGTGGGCTTAAGGTCACAGGTTTTGGAAACTGTGTGTGACATTTCTAAATATTGCTTAACTCTGAAGCATCAGAGCAGAAGGAACGAAGGATTCTTGTGACATGAGCACAGAGGAAGGAGTCTGCTCCCACAGAGCTCTCCTGCGCAGAGCTCTGTTTTGCCTTTCAGGGGTCATATAAAGATGTAGCCTTAGAAAAGAAGCAATGAATATGAAAGCATCCTTGCTAAGAAGGTCTCTCAGAATAGCAAAAATCTTGATTCCCTGGTAAGATTTACTTCACCACCTTATAAGGTATTTATTGGTCTATATTTAGTTTTGTGGTGAACTCTGCTAACCGTTGTTTAACATACAATTGAGTTTTCAGATGCACTTATTTAAAATGTATCCACATGAAGCTGTTCACTTTTCATAGCTTTTTCTGCACGCTTGCCACACAGAAAAGTCTGCGTGCTAAATGTCATTGAGATCTCGAGATGATTCTGTTTTGGCAGGTTTTCAGAAAGGTTTCTGTGTTTTGCCTACCTGATTTGCCGTCTGCTGAATCTGATGACATTTGTTAGCGTACAGCTGGGGGAATTAAAAAAGTGCAAATTACAAGTATTTGTACCGTTCTTAGATGGATGGATGTGTTTTGCAAATACAACGTGGATTCCGCTAGCAGTTTTTATGCCAGTCTTGCTGGTTAGGATACTTAAATACTTCTGCACATGGCTAGCTTTTAACATGCAATTTATTCTCAATTTAATTGTGCTTACACCAGCACTCAGCAAGTGTCCTGTGCTTAGATTTGGAGCTAAAGGTTAAACAGCTCTTCAGATCAGCTTGCATTATACTGGCAAATAGATTAAAAGTATCATGCGTGCAAAGACTAAGATGATAGTGTGGAGGAGAAAATATTGTTTCTGAACCATATCACAGGCATCTTAGCCCTTCGTAGCACCTGGTTTATGAATTCTTGTGTTTGTGCAATTTGTGTTTTTTTTTTCCCCAGGAATAATACTGGTAGCCATATTCTTATATGTTTGAAAGGTATCCAACACTCACCTTTTTGTCATCTAATGACCTTTCTAAAGACTAAACCTGTAAAAATGTGTCACATCGTATAGTTGTGCTTAGCCATTACTTGGGTAAGAAAGTGTAATGGACATAAATGTCCCTCCTGCTAGGCAGCCACTTCAGAGTAATTTGGGCTACCGATTTACTCCGTGCAACTGAATGATTAAATTATGCGTGAGGCATTCTATTGCAGAAAAGAGCCGCACCCTCAAGGCTTTAGGCTAATACGTTCACCATAGAAACACGAAGAGAGAAAAATATTTGTTTCGTTAAAATTAAGACTGTTTTTCACCATGACATAACCTTAAAATGGAGAAATTCACTCGTTAAAATAGAACAATTTAAGAACAGTTAGTTCCACAGCATGATGCACCCCACAATATTATGCCAAATTATAGGGTAAGAAAGGTGGCAATTGAAGCGGCTTAAAAAGCTTTAGGATAAAGATTAATTCCTGACTTCCCTTGTCTTCATTCAGAAGCTCTGAAAAGTTACAACTGAGTCAGACAAAGCCCTTAGATGCAGGATAATACAGATGAGATACAATAACTAAGATACTGTGACACGAAGCTATCGTCACCAAAACAGGCTTTTCCCTGTCTTGTCCTGTCCTGACCATTTTTCTTCTCTTCTTCTTCCCCTTCTATGAAAAAGGAATTGAATTGCAATTGAATCTGCTATGGGAATTTGAAAGATAAATTTGATATACCTAGTGGACCTGTTGCTGTGTGATAGAGAATCATTTCTAATACCCAGAAGGAAACAGTCATAGTATAGTCTATAAAACTGCAAAGCTTTTTTCTTCCCATCTGGCCATGACCCTCATACTTGCTCAACAAGGAGGAATGGAATAGATTCCGATGCAAATTTCAGAAGATGGGATGCAGTACAGTGCAGTTCTTGGTATTAAATGAGCTGGTACACAATTTAACCAGTTTATAAATAATTTTCATGGAAAAGGAACTGAGAGGTTTGGAATGATAAGTCCTGAATGCCAGCAGGAGCAGCATTCACTGGCATCATTGATGCAGGTGCACCAGATCAGTGAGGTCCTGACACAGAGGCCAGCTAATTCTTCTAATTAGGGCTGGCTGCTCTGCCTTCTTCCCCACTGTTTTTGGTGACCTCATAGCAATAGAGAGTTTGAAACACTGGAAACGTGGCAGCTCATTAGTATCTGTGATCTGCCAGTTCTTCAGACCACATCAGTGAAAGGGCTACGAACCACGGCTTAAGACTTGAAAGGGAAAGAGAGGCAAAGGAGACCAACATTTTGTTTATGTGAAAAACTTGCACCATTTCTATGAAATCAGTTTACCATGGATCTAGTTAAACCAGTACAAACATTTTAATTAGACACAAATAAACCGATTTAATCCTTTGCTTAAATCAGTTTACAGTGATTTATCAATGCAAGCTAAAAACAGTGTGTATAAGGATTACATTGGTTTAAATGTGTACATTAGAAGTATGCACCAATTTAATTAGATTGATTTTAAATAGATTTGATTATGTAAATGCAACTTTCAATAATTTCATTGGTTTATTGATATGATAGTTAATTAAGCAGGAAAGGTATGCTGGATGAAAGATCTTGTTTTAGAGTAAAAGGGGGTTCATGAATAATTTATTCTGTTTATAGAGATTTAATAAAAATACTATTTTGATCTCACCTTATCTTTCCTTTACAAATCCAATGAAATTATTTGCATGCCAATTAGACACATTACACAAATGTTGAGTGAAGGCCGTGTGTTTTTATATCAAGGCGGCTGATTTGAGGCAGTTATCCTAACGCAAATTCCTAGAGGTGACAAGCACAAGTAGGCAAGGTCAGTCTGAGTGCAGTCAAAAGATTGCCACCATCTTGAGAAGCCCATGATCTGAGTCCAAGACAAGAGGTATATGTAGACAAATGTTAGCACAGAAGGAAAACATTGTACCATACTGGTCAGCATGATAGGCAGAAATTTCAACTGCAGTCTAACATTTACCAGGGTTTGCCTAAATGCCAAGATAAGGCAAGGTTTTAAAGATTAGAGGGAGACTAATGATGTATTACTGTGGATATTTTTACTGCAGAAGGAGTTCCTGAAAGGAACCATCCAAGAAAGTATTTGTTTGAAAATCTAGGAGGTGAGAAGTGCATAGAACAGGGAAAGGAGTTAATCTTTTGATACTGAGCATGAGACATTACTGTGAGGATGGCCAGCTGGAGCATTTAAGACAACCAGTATATATAATCCACAAAAGAGACAGAAGTGTAGGAAAATCTGACGGAGTTAAAAAAAAAAAAAAAAACAGGTGAGGATTATTGGCTTTCTAGGTACATACTGGATGCCTAAGGCTGAGTGGACCAGCGACAACGATGTTGCAGTGCTGCAGATACAGAAGAATTTTAGCTGTGTAGCTTGACAAATCAGGACTTGGGCATAAGATGGAAACAAGAATCTAAACAGGGATGTAGATTGAACATGAAGCCTCGATAACTGCATATGGATCCAAGCAAAGACTCACACAGTGATAACTGCAGTGAACCACAAGAAAGCTTCAAAAGAGCTCAGCAGCCCTGGCTTTAGTCTGTTAAGTCTGAAGTGATAGCTCTAAGAGAGGTATCAGAGGCAGGGTGGCTGTGTTTGGAGGTTGTGAGGTTGGCAGCCTGGGAGAAGAGAAACTGGTCTGAGAGTTGTCCTCAATCATAGGATTGTGGTTGACTTACAGGTTGAGGAACTTGAAAATGGAGGAGCAACCCAACTTTTGGCCAATATGAGATGGTTATAAACTTTGGCAGAAAGGTTTCTGTTAAGTGTAAGATGGGAGAGCATCCAAGATGCAATTAGAATAAAGCATCTCCAGATAGTTGTTGGACTCTTCAGTCACTGTATTTAGGGAGGCAAGAGAGAAAGGAGTTATTCTCAAAAATGCAAGTGGAGTCAAGGGTGTAGGTTCTTCCTAAGATGGGGTTACTAGATATTCTTCTGTAGTGAGAGGAAAGAGCCAGGAAAGAGTGAGAAGAGGGTCAGACAGACAGACAGAGGGGTTAGAGGTGAAGATAAAACAGTCCCATGCATGTTACAGAGCCGAAGGACAAGAGGTTGTAAAAGAGGAGGCAGAAGGGGAGGTCATTTAATTGAAAATTCAGTCTATTTTCAGCACTTTGCTCTTGGAAGGTGGGTGTGAGATGCTCAATGAGAAGAAAAAAAGGAAATCAGGAGAAAGGGGGTGATTGAGAGCTAAGTCAAGAAGTTGAGTGAAGAGGCAGCTGCCACTTTGTGAGATGTTACTTAGGAAGGTCAATGATGGTAAGAGGCAAGAAGAGTGACAGGCAGGCAGGGGTAGAGAAAGATTTCAACTTAACAAAAATGGGGAGGAAGGTGTGGATAGATACTGTGAATCTGCAGTGGCAAGAGGCAGGGGTGATCTAGAAAGAAGAGCATAGTAGGTTTATTTGGACCTGCAGGTGAGTCAAGGCAAGAGAGGATTTTGCAGAAGAGAGAACTAGCACATGGGGAAGGCTGGGAGGAAAACAGTAGCAAACCTTAAAGGTGATGCCTGTGGCCACAAAAACCTTTCCTTTCCCCTGTCTGTGTGATGGTGCCTACCCAAGGTGATTAAGTTATTTCAGATTTCCTTGATTTGGAGGTAGTTTCTTCTTCCTTGGCAACAGTGTGCGCAACCACTCTTCTAATTCTCCTAATTAAGGCAGGAGCGCTGTCATAGTCTGCAGACACAGAGCCAGCACCCTTTGAAATGTGATGATAGTCCAGGATCAAAGGGTCCCTTTTAATGAGTATCTCTGTCTAGCTTGGCGGGTCTTATTCCACATCTCTAACCTTATCCAGCTGTAAATAAATTAAAAAAAAAAAAAAAAAAACCTTTGGAAACCTGCAATAGGTGTAAACATGGTGACGCTCTGAGACAAAATGTCTGGGAGGTGTGAACTGCTTTATATTCTCCCCTGAGTGGTTAAGCCGAAACCTTAAAAGGAGAATTTAGGAGTCCACTTTGCTATCAGTCCTAAGTTGCTCTTCTTAGCTGAAGGCTCCAGCTGAAGTGCTTATCCCCGCGGATAAAGCCACAGATTTAATGGCTTCCACCCGGCTGTCAAAACCTCCACCTCTTCCCCCAGATCTTCTCGATGTGCGGTCGGTACCTACACGTGTGGCAAACTGCCAATCGGCTGAGATGGAAATGAAGCAGAATAACCCAAGAGCACCAAACTGATTGCATTTCATACAGAAGCTGCATGGAAATTGCATTTCAATTGAAACTGCATGGAAATCCAAGAATTTTGCCATGGGCTTGGGGCGATGTTTGCCGTGCGTTGACAGGGCCGCGAATGGTTCCCTCTCGGTGCCGCGCAGGGGCACCACGCAGGGCTTTCTGCCGTCGCTGCCTGCAGTTTCGCAGGCGATGCTGTGTTTGTTTGTTTTCAAGAAGAATTTCATTTTCGTTCTTTGCGCCATTTCTCCGCTTCGTGTTTAGACACTCTTTTTCAAACATGCCTCTATTAAGGATATATTTAGGGCTTGTTTTCTAATTTGGCACGGCTTAGGATCTCTCGGGTAGTTGTTTTTTTTTTTTAAGCGTTTGATACCTTTACACTTGTAAACACCAGGCCTAATTGGAATGCCTAAACAGCCACTTTCTAAACTGTCACCGTTTTAAAATCTGTTGATGTGTGCGACCCCGGCGTTACCATGGCGACGGGCTCCATTGCCAGGGAGACGTGGTGAGAGCGTCGCCAAGGACGCTCGGCCCCGGCGCGGGTGGCGCGGGGAAGACGTCCACGTCCTTCAACTTCAGCGAGCGCGTTTGCTTCCGGCTCCAGAGGCCCCCGTGCTGAGCCGGAACATCCTTAGGCCCTCCCTCCTGGAGATGACATGGATGGAGATATCCTTTGGAGATGAGGGAGGAACATGAGGGACCTGCCATGTCCCCAGCCCGGGGCAGACACCAAGGCAGCCTCTTTCTTCCCTGCCACCCTGAACATCCTTGTAGACCACACTAAGTGTGGGTTGTTTTCATGTCCCTTTTCTCTTTTTCTGCCCTCAAAGAGTTCCTGGCCCTCCTGCAGGAAAACTTTTGGAAAGGCGCTTGAGGCCATGCTGAGTTTCCTGTACTGAGGCCTCCACAGATGGGATGGACACAGAGCTGAGATCTACGCGTAGCTGCGGCTTCCAGGGCATGGAAAATTATTTTCATTCCACATTTGACAGCAAGCCAAGGAAAGCAGTGTGCTTGTGCAGAAAAGTTTACCTTTTGTCTTGTTACTTCTGTGAAATTTGTCTGGGATTTCTTTAGAGAGTAGTTTATGTCATTATGGTGTCCAGCATCAGACAAAATCTATAAAAACGTCATGCTTTTGATAGCTTTGGTACTTCCACCACTTCTGATAATTGCAACCTATTTAATCACAACAGCTTATATAAACATATATCATAAGAGTTTATTTAAATAAATATATATGGCCCCTTAGTCATCCCTAAATTATCCAGCAACAGTCATTCTTTGCCCCTGTTTAATATCTTATCCAGATCAGTTTAACTAACATCAGCATTCAAAAATCATGCAAAAAGCCCTCACTGCAACGTCATGCGTTTTGTTGAAATTCATAAATACTTGCTTAGGAAATAACTAACATGCTGGCTTTGACATTTACGTTTGAGTTCTGCTGTTTAAAGACAGGAGTCCGGCCTTCAAACCTTTTGGGTTTGCACTAGTGAAATTTAAATCCGCAGGAATGAGGACTAGAAAGTCAAATGTTCTTCAACGTTCTTGTGAAAAAGAATGATTCAAGCCACGAGTGTTTGTTCTTCTTCATTACCAGCAGCTCCTGATGAAAGGTCTAGGTGACAGTCAGCCAGAGTCCAGGTGAATAGGAGGACTGCAACAGCCGCAGCTTCTTAGACGTCTGGGAGATTCTGCTGTCATGGTGCTGCACCTGTGCGGTTCTGTTAGTCTGGTTAATATGTCATTCTCTACCCCAAACCTCAACAAAGTGCCACATCAGTCAGCTTCTGCTGAGGATTATGGCAGGCACCTGTCAAATCAGCTCGCTGTGCCTACGGCCGCGTCAGCTCTCCCCGGTAGCCTGCAAGGAGGAGGCAGCGCACGGTTCCCTGCAGCCAGGCCAGCTTGGGCTACCTTTCGAACCCCGCACCAAGGGGGAAATCTGTGCTGCGTTTCAGAAGACCTTCTCAGCGGCTGTGAAAGCATTTTGCAAGGCTGGTAGGAAAAGACAGCTTTTCCCTCTGTGGGAAGATGGCTTTGATGCTTCATCTCATCCTTCAGCAGCTTCACATTTCTTTACAGCTAGTGAGCTATCTCACGTGCTGTTATCTGAGTGGCTTACCAAAGGTCTGTCCTCCCTAGCTTTGTAGCCGTAATAAGCGTTGCTTAAAAAATTGGTTCAAAATTCACTAATGAGGCAGTGTCTGCTGGGAAATGTAGTGGGATATTTTCCTAACAGGATCAGGGAAATTCTGCTCAGCTAACAAAGGAAAACATTAGCTGTTATTTGGTTAAGGAATTGAGAGATGAAAAGAGCAAAGATGCTCCCCCTTCTGCAGGAATGATAGCTTAAACTCCAGTACTAACTCTAAATATTTTAGTAAATGACCTGCATGAATCCAACAGGCTGCTGACTCTTCCCTGCTTTCACCTGTGTCCTGCTGGTGCCCCCTTGCAAGGATCCCCCGCTTAAATGGACGCCTCTGTTTTAGGGGGGGCTCTGCTTCGCCCTCTCCGTTTAGTCTTGCTCTCACTGACACAGGCAGCCTGGGGAGAGGAATCTTTACTGCCGGTCGCCTTGCTTTTGTGAAAAGAAAGAGACCTCAATTCTCCCTTCCTCACGTCCTCTCCCGGATTTCCAGAAGCAAGAGGGATTGCCTGGTTATCTAAACCCAGACAAACCTACAGACAGTTTTATTTGTCGGCTCATTACCCATTGTTCATCATGAGTGAAGGCAGGAAAGGAGCAACAACTTTGCTGTTTTATTAGAGACCCTTTACTTCTCTGAAAATGGTCACTTGGGGGAGTTGGGCACTCCGCCGCCCGTGGCAGAGCAGCGCGTGGGCACACCATGGGCAGTGACGTTCTTTGTGACCCACTGGGGAAGTCAAGACTGGGGACTGCTCTTTTCTTCTCATGCCCGTTCAGTGTCTTTTCCTGCCTCCTGAGGCTCTGAGTCCCTCAAGGTGGAGGCTCCTGTCCTGAGCTTGCAGTGAGCCACACAGTGAAATCTCAGTATTGCAAATAAAAGTAACTGTGGAGGAGATATAGAGCATCTGTAAGCCAAGTGAAAACTAATACTGCTTATTTTTCCTCTGTGACTAAGAAAAAAACCAACATCAAAGGACTTTAATAATGTTTAAGTAATGCTTTTTTAAATGTGAAGATACTTGTTTTTGCACTCATTTGTAACAAAACCTATTACATATATGGCACTGCAATCTATCATAAGTGCAATGAAACGTGTAAGGTGGGAGGAGGAACTTATGACATGTTTTTAATAGACATTTCTCCCCTCCCCCTCCAAACTGAAGGTATCTTTTATGACTTTTTCTTAAGTCACACGGAAGGGGAAGAGGGAGGGGAGTGTTCTGATTTCACTGGCGGAGAAGGAAGATTTGTTTTATTTTATTTTAGTAACTCCAGGCTGCCTTTGAGTAACTGGGTATTACAGTCCTGGTGCATCTCTAATTAATAAGACCAACTGCCCCTGAATTTCCTTTTACAAACTAATTTAGATATGTCAAGGCTGCAATTATTTTGAGAAAGACCTGACTCTTTGCTTATTCATCTTTCCTCCTACTCCCTAAGAAAATAAAACTGTCAGCTTATATGCCCTTTGAAGTCTGTTTTAGGTACTTGATTGAAAATTAAATATTGCTCTGTTGCTTTTAAAGTGGTCAAGGTTCCTGGTCCCTCTTGTTTGCTTCACCCCTCACCCCCACCCTTTGCTTCACAAAGGATAATGAACCTGGAGATCTGGCTTATTTCCAAATAAAACGCCGCATGGCTGTGGTCAGCTGTGCCCCTGCCATTGACCGCGAGGCCCGGCCCGGGTGAGACGGCGGCGCTGCCGGGGCCAGTGGCTAAAGCAGCTCGCGAGGGCCCCGTCCTGCAAGACACTGACCGTCCTTGGGCCCCAGCCGGCTTCTGAGCGTCACCCGGCCGACCTTTATCTTCGTCCCAGAGAGCCCTTGGGTTTATGGGGAGCAGTTCTGAAAACTCGTAAAGATCAAACTGTTTATTGGTGTGAATGTTTTACTTTTATTCGGCAGTGCTTGTGGAGCTTGGCATTGCAGGGGTGCTGGTCTTCAACCCAGGCTTGTGTAATAAAAGTTATTGTATGTCAGGTGCCTCCCCAAATCCTGCTGCAATAATCCCTGTGTGCTGGAAGTCCCCAGAAAGAAAGAAAGCAGGGAGGGGAGGGGAGGGGAGAAGAAGGGAGGGAGAATTTGGGCTCCCCCTTGTTCAGTCAGGATGGTGCAGCTTTCATCCTCGGGCTCAAGCGGCGCAGCCAGAATAGGCCCCTTGGGGCGATAAAACAGAAGAGCTGGTGGGGGCTGTGTGCTGGTGCCTCTCGTGGATGAAGTGACGGGGCTGGCCCGTGCTGCACTAAGCAACGTGAGAAACAGGATCCTCCAGTGGAGAGGAAGGTTACAAATGCCTGGGCTTTGCAAGGAGAGCTGGTTCTCCGTACATACCAACCTCAACCTCTTTAAATTAGGAAAGCCTGCTTAGCTGATATGTTGTGGTTTTGTTTTGCTCAGAATTGGCTTCCTGTTCGGAAAGGGTGGCAGTGCAGAGCCATGCAGAGCAAAATGTTTCACCTTCCTCCCTGCCCTCTCTTCCTCCCTCCCAAGTTTCCGCAGGATCAACAAAAAATGGGATGAGAGGAACACTAACAGGCAAGAACTTTTCATATGCCATATGCCATCTTCCACTGTTACCCCTACCCAACCCAACTGATGACTTAGATTTTATTTTCTATTGGCAAATGGTGACTTTTCTGGAAAACAAGGCTCTTCGGGAAGCTGACAGACTCTGACCAGAGTGCGATTAGCTCTCAGCAGAGCTTTAGCTCCACCAATTCATTATCTGGAGGTTTCCGACTAGCGTTACATTCAAGGTGATGATAAATGCGGTCTGCCTGGAGTGGTGAGATGGGAATTTTTAGCCTGGTCCCGTCTAGACCAGGGTTTGTTATGGAGAGAAAATCACAAAAGGGGGCCTGTCCAATTGCTCTGCATGGAAGTGCTGCCACTGGGGAGCTTTAGACACGTTTAAAAAGCACAAGCCTGGCTTCCGGCCCTTAACCTAAGCTGCTGTAAATAACTTTAGAGTTGTCTTTCAGCAGGGGCTGGGAGGCTGGTAACCTGAACACAGTTGTGCTCTTTGTAGCCAGACTCCAAATTATGCCAGATTTCATTATTCTTCTTCAGACAGGGAAAGTTTTAAAGCTTCATTAAGGCAAAGAGAAAAGATGCATCGTTAAGAAAAACATGCTGTCTCTTCAAGTCCGGACTGGGGCTTCTTGTGTGCTCAGTTCCTTACAACAGATTGTGAGAAACATATATGCAATTATCATAATATACATACATATTTGTATATGCAGCTATATAACATTATAATACTGTTGCATATACATGCATACTATATAATACGTGTGTATAACCCATGCCCAGTTAGAGCAGAGTTAAACGCAGTGCACGTGCTGCAAAGTGCCTTACCAGCGCAGATGGAACCGTGAGTGGTTTTCTCTATGCTGATCATAGCGACCACACGCTATGTGGAGAAACTTAACATTTAAAGTATTCTGACAGCATTTGTTTCCAGAAGAAGAGACAGGGACATCGCTGGAGGATGTAGTTGCACATTTATTTTGTAGAGTCTGTCTATCATCATCACCATTTGCTTTCATTTGAAATGTTGTCCCTTAGTGTTCCATATTTCAAACGAGCAGCACACATGATTGGTAGGGTATTATTGTGATCACATTTTGACATAAAGATGAAACTATATTTTAAATATAGAGAAGGATGGACAAGATAAATGTTAGCATATAAATTACAAAAACTATATTTAGGCATATTCACTCCGTTCTTTATTTTCACACTATGACTCCAATTTTGTCCATTGCAAAATACTGCAATATTATGTTTCAATGAAGTCAAAGTTTTGCCAAATGAAACACAAGTCTCTTTAGATCAGTGTTCACCAGTATTTATTCCAATTACAACAACATTGCTACTTCATTGACATACTGCCCTGGCATTATTTCATACTGCCCTGGCATTATTTCTCAGTAAAGCTAATATTTCTATGCTCAATGTATGTAGCAATTATTATTTATAAAATAAAAAAATGTGAAAAATATAGCAATTTTGAGTTAGCTTGAAATGTTATTTTCCCTTTTCTGAATATCATTTCAGGAGCTTAAGTTCTAGCAATATGATATTACTCTATTCTTGTACATGGTGGATGGTTACATGGCAGGCTTTCGCATGGCACCAGTTTGCTGACACAGACCTGCTTAATGCTGGAATGAAAGTAGCCTTGCAATTTTCATTACACAATATTATTTTCAGTTATTCATAGCTTTCTGTAAATATTTGCCATTTAACTTATATGAATTGCTCCAAACAGTTTTTCTGGTAAAAAAAGGGTGAGAAAAAGCTTGTCAATCGCACTGAAATCTTAATCCTCCAAAATAGTCACTTCTTCCCCAGTCTCTCTTTTTTTTTTTTTTTTTTAGAGATTTATTTTTGTACACTAATATATGTCTCAACAGTTACACTATGAATAGTGTGAGGAAGTGAACCTGCTAGGAAAATCTCAGCCTTTTTATTTCCTGAAGCACATTTAATTTTAGGAATATCACTCATACTTTTGCACCTATCTGCTTAGAGAAGGAGCACCCAAACTGCCTGCATGGAAACTGTTCGTTCACCAAGGATGCCACGCAAACACACGCGCACATGTCCCTTTTTGCTTGACGTTTGCTGTGATTGAAAGGGAGTCATCTTGAACTGACATTCTTGAAAGACCTTAACAACTCCGCAACTAGAAACAAGGCATAGCTACAAAGAGGACGGTTTCCAACCGTGTGCATCTTTTAGGGCTGTATGAACAAACACATGCCTTGCTCAGGGCTAGATCTTGAAATTAGCCATAATTTGATAACGTATTGTAAGCACATGCTTGGTTCTCCTACAGGTAAATACGGTCCAAGGCAGCGCTCAGGGGCTTGGGCAGAGAGCTCTCCTGAATGAGGCCTCTATACACTAATGTCATGTTTTTTATTGAAGTTGGGTAAATCACTCATAAATACGGTTACTCCTCTGCTGGGAGGAGCAGATTCCCCATACTTTTTATGTGTCTAAAAATAATACATAATTAAATATTTATTTGTGTTTTCCTGTATTTTATGTCTTCGTCTATAGTGTATATTATCTTTGCACATCAGGCCATGCAAGCTATTTTTAAATCATTTTTTCTTCTCTTTATCCCACTCCAAAAACAATAAACAAAGCTTGTGAAGAGAAGAAACAATAATATATAACCTCCCCATAAATACACGGGTATAATTCAGACTAAATTCCAGCCCTGTCTAGCAGTCACCCAAGAGCTCACCTCCTCTCAGAGCTTAGGACATTGCAGTTGAATTAGTCTTTGTATCCCAGTAGGAACCTTATGCCTGTATTCGTTGCCCCACACTACCTTGTAGCTTTGTTAGGCTGGAAGTGTTCAGAGTAATGGTCACCACAACATTAAGTTGCTCCTACAATGGTTGTATTTCTACTACCTCTTCTCACTGTTTAAAACCCCAATTCAGGAGACAGCTCGTTATGAGATAAAGTTGCTTTCCGCCTGGAGAAACCAAAAAACTTGATTATGATGAAGAGTTTGAAAGCAGGACCTAGGAGAAGCCAACAAGCTACCTTACGTTACCATCTTGCTGGAGCAAGGTGAGGTTTTTATGCTGTAGTTAGCAACATTACTGCAGCATTACACTGAGATGCACACGCAACAAAAATAGCTGTGATCGTGCTTCCTCTTGTTTGTGTCATAGGTGGAGAGATGTGGGAAGATTTTGCTCTCTGATGGGGTCACAGCAGTGTAATGTTTGTTGTCTTCTGCCTACTGTCATGTGCCCCATAAAAGCCAAAAGAGGCCTTCTCTCTATTGAAAGAAGTATTTGGCATATTTGGAGCACATGCTGACACCAGTTGCTTTTCAAAGGCTCTGTAAATTCCAGCTCATTCTTCTATCCCGTTTTCCATTCAGAGACGCAGCAAGGGGCATTTGGCAGACCATGAAATAAAGCCGCACGTGCTGTAATCCCTTTCAGGGTGAGGCTCCTGATCCCGCTCCCTTTCCTCCCTCCCTCCCTCCCTCCCTCTCTTTTACTCCTGGGTCTCTCTCTGTTTAATTGTGACCAACTATGAAAGCACCTTGCTTGGATTAGACAAGGTCATGGAAAACACCAGGAAAATCTAGGACTTGTTATGAGCTCAACAAGTGGCAATATTGCCTTGACTAGTTTTAATAGCACAAGAGTTTAATTCCACCCTATGAGCTGCCTTTTGCCTTTTCCATCTCCTCCTTTTGTTAACAAAGGTTAACTCTTTCCAAACCTAGAAAAGACTGGCTATTTTGTCAGCTGCAGTAGAAAAATACTTTTGGGAGGGCCCAAAATCTGGATTACTGTACTATATTTGCAGACATGCAAAAAGGGCTGTGTTGTGACAGTGACTGTGTTTGGTCACATTTGCAGTAGACATGTCAAGCACTTTGCTGCTTCCCTGGGTTAATTTGATATTCCGCTTTGGCACCAAAAGATGCAGGGAAACTAGAGCCTGCTGTCCCACTTGGAAGATAGATCATGGGAGCAAAGTGCAGGCTTCTGGGCTTCAGTGTCTGTCAGGTCTTTACAAGGGGCTCTTTGGAGTGTGCTGGTAAAACAGTGGTACAGAACAAGGCCTTTGAAGTGATCCTCAGGAAAATCAAAGGGCTGGAGGGAGAGACTTCGTGCAGAGACTTGTGAGCTTTAGGGATCAAACCTACTTAGTTAATTTAAATCGGCTTTGTTCTATTGACAAGGTTTCTCGCTTAGGCATAGCTTTGTGCATTTCCGGGGCCTTTAATTTTAGGCCTCTGAGGGAAAAACTGACTGATTTCCCAGTGTCTCTTTTCCTGTATAAATTTATGGTTCCATCAGTGACTGAACGGATCTCAGGCATCAGTGAATGCCTTGTTCTCCCTTTCCCTCCTGCCTGCCTTCAGCCTCATGTTCCTTCTCCTCTTCTCTTGCACCGCTCAGCTAAAACCCTGGCACAGCAGGGAATGGCCTGGCTCATCTGACAGCTGGTTTTCTGCTCTTTTCCAGGATAAGTCAATGTGTGGAGAGTGCGATGGGTGCTGGTGATGCCAGTGGGGACGGGGTGCAGAGGCGGGTCGGGAGAGCGGGCTTCCCCTTTCAGCAGTGCGGAGCTGCTGTGTTGGATCATCCTACCCCGCGGAGCCATCCCCTGCGATGTTAATGATTTATGGCTGAATAGCTGTTTGCAATCACTGAGCCCAGCCGAGAATGTATCCCCTGTTGCTCAGGGTGATGGAAAAGGTCCTTGCCCCAGGAAGCCGACCTGGGGAGACAAGAGGTGGCCGCAGGCTCACGGGAGAGAGCGTAGGAGGGAAGCAGCAGCGTGAGAAGCAGCTGGCAGAGGAAAGCGCTGTAACACGGCCAAGGCCGCTGGGACGTAAAGGCCCAGATCAAAAGAAGATGCAGAAATGCCTATGAGGAAAGGGAAGACTCCAAGGGGAGGAGAAGGATGAATTAATTACCTTAATACCAAATGAGCTGTGTTAGATGGGATACTCGTATTCTGAGTAACTAGTTTTCCAGTGTATGGCCCTGTGAAGACTTCCTAGTCCTATTTCTCTAAATTGAATTCAGAAATACATTCCCAATTTGTTTTCAGCAGCTCGAAGGGAATGTGTATCTATATGCAAATGTCATGACTTGGTCCAGTCCTTCTCTATTCATTTATTTAATTTCCACTCTATAGCTTTCATATCAGGGCAAGGGATAAAACAGAGCTGTTTTGTTAACCTACATCCATTTTAGGTGTCTTCTGTAGAGTGGTCTTCATATACATTTTTGCACCCTTGTTATGACTTAGAAACGTAGAGAAACAAGTTAGCAAATATGAATACATTAATGAAAATAAGCTGCATTTCTCCACATGAATTTAAACCAGTTGTTTATGCCCAGAATAGGTACATTGTTAACTGTCCTGGTTTTTAAACCAGTGGCATGGGAAAAGCACAGAAGCAACAGTGTGTTTGCTGCCCCAGGCTGTGCTTACTTAATATCCTTTGAGATGCTGCAAATTTCTACCTACTGGTATCTCCTCCTGTAATTCAGAGAAGCTGTGTGGAAAGGGGAAGTGAAAATGCCGGTCTCAGCAAATTAGGTACAAATTTGGGCAAAAGATCAAAGATTCTGTTTTTATGAAAACCAGCTGATCTGTCTTTATCTTTCATGTAGCAGATCTCCTTTTTTTTTCTTCTTCTTTTTCTCCTCTTTTTTTCCTTCTTTTTTGTCATTGTTAAAAATGTGAAATATAAAGTAAATGCTTTATCATGGGCCAGAGCATGATTTCCACCAGCATATGAATATTTCTTTGCCTTGGTCTCTTCTAACAACCAGTAAAATATCAGAACATATCATTGTGCCAGATAAAAGAAGAAAGTAATAATACAGTATGAAATCAGCCTGGGCAGCTAGTTAATGATTTGGCTTTCTTTTCTTTTAGAACTACAGGAGTCAAATTCAATTCAGCATTGGTATTTACTGTCAAGTGGCCTACTTCAGATTTTAATGCTCTCTGGAGACCCTGGTCTGACCAAAATTGTTGTTACAGCTTGGCCCACCCCAATATAATAAACTATAAACCTATCACATGGTGCTCCTTATTCAGTAATTAGAAACCTCCTAAGTCCACTGTTAAGCACGGTGCCTAAAAGCAGGCTGAGAAAATGCCAGTTTACAAGAGACTCATGGTCAAGGTGCTGAGTGAATTACTGCCTGAAAAGGAAGGCCACAAAAAGAAGGAAGAAGAAACCTTGCTAAGCTCCCATCAGTAAAATTGTAGCAGTTTCTGCCGTGCATAATCAACAACCACAGAAGCAGAGCGTTGCTTAACTATTTTTCTACCAAGTAGAATACATATACAGTATGCATCATGGACATGGAAAGATATATAGGGATATAACAAAGCTATAGATAGAAAACACTTATAAATGGCTGGTCAGATGTCACTTTTAGGATGAAGAACCAGTGAAATAAGAGCCCATTGCAGAAAAATAAGTGCTTAAAAATCAAGAAGTAATGAATATACACTCTTGTGACTATACATTATGAATGCAGAATTAATTTATAATACATTTCAGCAATGTTATACCCTTCTCCACACTTAATTATACTAGATAAATAGGTGGAGTGAGAAATGGATTGCTGACAGTTGTAGCTGAGGAGGTCTTTTATCATAAAAATGAGAACTAAATTTTTGCAAGGTGGAGACAGCTTTAAGATTTTTTTTTCAGTTAACCAAGTCTCTATAGCTATTTCTAAGTAGATAATTAACATCTTACAATTCCAGAGTTTTTTCTGCTTAAAGACCATGACATTTAAACCCCATCTCACCTTTGTGAGATCAACATCATGTGGTGACAGTAAACCTTCTCTATCCTGTTCCTTGATTGCCACTGCTGCACTGGGAAGCAAACAGCAAAGCTTGGCTTAAAGCTGAGACTTGTTAGAGCTAAAGCCTAGGCTTTAACCATAGGATGGGTCTAGCTGTCTAAATCCAGGTTCCTCAGCTCATCTGTAATGTGCCCATGACAAAACTGTCACTGTGACCCAAGCGCAGTAAGATCATGCACTTTCTGCAGTATAACATGTGTGCCTTCTGGAGAGGATTGTTTTTTCACCATGACTTAAACTTCCAGCCATCTCTGGTCATGTCTTTACAAAGCAAATATTTCAGTACTGTAAATATGGTTTATGCCCCTTCCAGTATCCCCTCACTGCTTTTCATCTGATAGTCCTCTGGAAAATCAGGCAACAAAAGCTACTTTCAATGCCTACAGTTTAATATCTTCTATTTATGTCTCAGTCAGATTAATAAGATTTATGTGGAAGGGGACACAAAGCTGGCTAAGCTCATTTGGTAATCAAGTTTTAAAGCTTCTTCTGAATTCATGACAGCCCTGTGTTCAGATCCTTTCTCACAGATCCTCTTCCCCTTTGATTTCCCTTCTAGCTCATAAGCCTTCCACATCTATTACCCTTATGTTGTATTTGTAGCTTGGCCTGCAGTCAAGACATTTGTTTTCTCAGAGCAGCTCATAAGTAAGGCCCATAAGTTTTGATATGGCCAGGTGATGTGGGAAAAGCGTGTAGGAAGCAAAGAGAAATCCCCTTTGGGCCTTAAAAACGTGTTTAAATAGATGAGGAGTTTTGTTGGCTTTCTTTCTTTTGTTTCCCTGCTTTTGTTTTTTTCTTTTTAATATCTTCTCAAGCAGTGGACACGGCCTTTCGTTTCTCACTGGCAGCGTTTGCAGTGCCTCAGACACGCAGAGGGGGAAACTGCCTCACTCCGTCCTTTCTGCTCGACCTCAAGCACAAAAGCTGCTTCCAGGTGCTCAGTGGGTATCTGCCAAAACATAAAAGCAGCCCCCGAACCTTGGAAAGTGTGAGTGGAGCTGCTTTCCCAAACAGTAATGGGGTTTTATATCCTCAGTGCAGTAAGCTCCCTGCTCCCCAAGAGGTCTGGGGGCCAGGATACCCCAGTTAATGGAAAACCTCCTATACTATTGAGTCTGCAGCTCTTAGCTGCGGGTGCAAGCAGACGCATTTGCAGACATCACAGCTTAGGATGGCGGAGAGTTAATTTTATTTGTTGTACCACTAACACCCCTCAATCCTCTGTCACCTCCCTATTTCTATTAGCGAGTAACCCGCCCAGACAGGCTCACAGAAAGAAAAAGACACTGATTCTAAATATATTTATTAAATATTTAAAACCTAGTGGATCAGGAAAAATCCTTTCATGACTCTTTGTATCTTGTATAGATGTGTGAAGATCACACATGCAATTTATTATTCCTTTTTAGGTCACTTTACAAGCAGGGAAGGCCTGTGTAGGCTCTGGACTCCTGGTATTTTTGGTGGTGCCAGCTTCTGAGGGCATTTGGATCCCCTCTTTTCATCATTCTGCCACTCAGCTTTAGGACAGAGGAAAATAAACTGCCTGCGATGCTGCAGCCAGAGGGCCGGGTTGAAGCTGGCTGTGCGTCACTGCGAAGCTGCAGCGCACATCGCTGCTCCGAAGCCCTTCCAGGAGGCCTGACCGCACCAGCCTTGTGGAAAACTTGGAAACTGCAGAGAGACTGTTTGTTCTCATTGCCCTGGAAAGCAGAAGCCATAGAAAGAGCTTTCTGTTTTCCAGACTAATCCTACTGGCAGCCGTTTCCAAAAATGGAAGATAAAAAATAAGATTCGTGTAAATCTTAGACGACTGCTTGAGGATCTTGCAAAAGGGTTGATTAAATGCATTAAAATATTTTTCGCTTAGTAGCAGATAAGACAGATTGTCACTTGTGTGTTAAAAAAAAAAAAAAAAGATCAATCCACATGTGGAAAGTTTCAATGTGCAGCAGATACAAACCAGCTCTCAAATTTGGTATGTAAGTCATTTTGTTGTGTTCTTGGCCCCCTTGTGCACCTCTGCAACGTTGGCACCGGTGGGATGGGCTTGATCCTCCACATATGGTATCAGAAACCTTTCTTAGGCTTCCAGAGGGGTTTTTGTTGTTTTGTTTTGTTTCATTTTGGTTTTGGTTTTGGGTTGGGAATGGCTCTTGATGCCGATTTTCTGGAAGAGTCTTTTACAAAAGAGCTTATAAAGCAATACAAAGGTGCCCTGGTGGTTTCCCCTTGAAGGATCCTATGCTGTAGAAATGACTAGAGTTAGGTTCTGATGGGATTTGATTTTAACATGCCACTTGATTTGGAACAGTTATCTTTCACATGATCAGACTACATTCATTTGGCCATAATTCTATGAATGATGGCAGAATTAATAACCATCAGATTAGTAGCTGCCCAGGACAGTGCTTAATCCACTTTTAATTTGGATGAGAGGATTTAAAAATCTCTGTGTATGTTTTATATCAGTGTCCTCTGGGCTTGGCCTCTTTTCAAGCATAGCAGTCAGTGCTGTTGCAGACAGAAAGGCCACGGGTAGGGCAGCTCTTGTCTGTCGGACAGCCCTGAGTTGGCACTAAGCTCCAGCTGACCTCGAGGAGGGCAGACAAGGTGAAGGGGAATGAATTAACACGTTGAAATAAGCCCAGTTTAATCTGCAGTTGATATCCCTCTGAGGCAACCAGCCTCAGGGTTTTGCCTGCTGCTCTGTCCAGATACCTATCAAAGCGGCTGTGGACATGAGTGTTTCTGCCAGGTACCTTATTCCGGGGTCAGCGCAAACCCAACGCAGCTGGAGGGCCACCCCGCGGGGGGATGACGGGCTTTCCTGCCGCTCTCTCGATTACCTCTTTTCCTGTTCCCTTCTTGAAAATAGCACCGTGCATCTCCGAATCTAATCATGCACCAGCCTTTCGGGTAGATGCCATTTGCAGCATTGCTATTTAACAGGGGTGCTGTGTTATTCATCAGTTTTGAAGGCTCCCAAGCTGGAATTAGGTACGTCACCATCAAGCAGGGTAGACATTTTCCCTGCCCACTGGTCCCAATGTTAAGGTGGACAGAAAAAGGAAGCAGGGGATTACACGATACACAGTTACTATGGATGTTTAGATTGACTGTAAGTGTGCAAGTGTGTGTTTGTTTAGAGTTACCAGAATATTAATCAAATAAATAAAAATAGCAATGCATTAAGGCTGAGGGAGACTCTTGGGAAGACACTAATTAATATTTTTAAAGGTAAATATTTTGACCCAGCTTATTAGTCATATTCTTGTGCTAGATATCTGAGTTTGATGTGGTACCTTGTCTCCCATTTTCTTCTAGGAAGAGCATGTTGTGCCTCATCCACCAGTACCTTGTCTGACTGATGAAGTAATATTTTAGCAGTGACAAATATTTGTAAAAATCCTGTACTTTTCAGAAAACATATATCTTCAGCTTTCCAGTATTAATCAACACAGCAGTATTTCCATGAGTTATTAAGTTGCCTCATTTTTTTTTCATATTTTCTATAATTAGCACATGACAGTCAGTTAGAAAATTACTGGGTTTGACCCTCCTTTTAAGACCTTTTCCAGTGTGCAAAATTGCTGGAGACATTATGAAGACATTTGCATTGGATCAGTGAGTTTCTTCTCCATTTTCTGCCTCTTTATTCTTTATAACTTCCATGGTCTTAGTTAGTTCATGATTTACACCACAGTGGTATTTTCAAAAGACTAATAAATGATTAATAGGACATTACAGGCACAAGCAGCGTGTTATAGATCGTTAAAAAACATTGTTATTCAAAGACATTGTCACAGTCCCCTGTCAATCTTCAAGATATTGTATCATTTTTAATAATTCACTTTTTTAGATTTCAACATCTTTCTTAGCTATTTACAAATATAAAACAATTTTAAACATGATCTATGTTTATAGTGACTTATTAAATTGCTAGAAATTATGATATTTAGAACAATTATCTGTGGTAGGACGTATATGTCAAGAGAGATGATTGCAACAACTTTGCCTGTTTGGCTCTGGCTAGCTTTTATCAGAGGGCTTTTGAAGCCAAAGAAATCGTGCAGAGATTGCACAGGGGAAGCACAGTATTAAAACGTTATAGTTGGAGAGAGAGTGAGGTCGCTGGTTCTGTGCCTGCTTCTGTTTTCCAGGGTAGAATTGTGATTTAGTCCAATTTCCGGTAGAAAACTCCTGCTTTGTCCTTCCTCTGCAGCTTGGGGAGCAGATTGCCATAACACCCAGGCCTTGAAGCCTGCTAGCCTGCTTACTTAGCACTGTTAATTAAAAGATGACTATTAAATTAGTATTCCAGTGACTGCAACTGGGCTCCTTATCCTTACAGAAGCTATTCAGACCGTCTGTAATGTCTCTCTGTGAGTTCCTTTTGCATGGACTGTGTGCCACGGCAAGAGTTGGAAGCGCCATGAACACTTTTATTAGGACCATGAGAGCTGAAGCTTTGACTTAAAAACTGGGGCTGTAAAAGAGGCATTGGTAGGGTGGCCCCAAATGGTGGAATTTCCTTTTTCCATTGGTCTGAAACAAATACTAGCGCACGATACGAAGCCTGTCTGCTTCCTCTGCTTCTGGCTTACAGAACAGCTATTGTAAGGCATGTAAAGAGTTTTCTTCCAAAAAAGTAGTCTAAAGAGGTCTATAATGTTTGTAGATTTACTTTTTTTATATGCCCCTGGATATGCTGTAAAGAATACATTTTATAAATGCTAGAATAAATAATGGAATTGCAAACAAGAAAGCATTGCCTGTTGCAGGTGTGTGCCTTGCCAACCTTTGTCTTGTGTGAACCATTTAAGGAGAGTTGAAGTAAAGACTCCTTTGCCTGGCCTCATTTCAATTTATCTGTTTTTCCAACTATATTTAGGCCAAACCTCTTTCTGAAAGATTGGACTTTTATGGATTTTATAGACAAAGAAATTAGCAATAAGAAGGAGAAAATAAGAAGTTACATTTGGCACTTCAGTGCTACCAAATTTTTCATCTATTTAAGAACTTTGATCTCTCTTTAATTCCTGCATTTTCTGAAGTCTTTCTTGGTTGCCTATCCGTGTACAGCAAGAGGATAAAATTCTACATTTATTGGGAAGCAGGCTATAGTGTGTATTTTTTTTCCCACTGTCTACTGCTGACTTGCTATTGTCTATTACTTGTTATTAGCTGACTAATTGATTGAGTCAACAGAAGTTGACTCTGCCTCTCTGAGCCCCTTTTTTACTGTTTACCAGAGAAGCACAAAAATATTTATTTAATTTGCCTTGTGCAGATGAAATAAGAAGGCTAATTCAAGTAAGTCCTTTGGCTAAGAGGTTAGTGAAGCCCACAGTGCATGTACTGGTGATGTGAAAATGAGTTGGGAGACCCACATAACAAAAGACAAGGCAGCTGGAGACCAAGCTGGAACATACGAGAAGAAAGGGGCAAGGGAGTTTCGAAAGTGGACTCCTACAAATCATTATTGACCTGCAGGAAGTTAAATGTGTCATTTAGCTCCAGCCACTACTTCAAATCAAATTAATCTTGCTATAGCTCTGAAGTGTCCGTCCCAGCTTGCTTCTCTCTCTTATATTATCCCCCAAAGAGTTTTCCTGTCTTTGAGGTGACATGCTGATTTCCTGCTGGAGGAATAAATCAAATGGCAGTCATCACAGTGATCAGCACAATTAACTCATAAATAAAGAACAAGACGTGCTATTTTGAAATATATATATAGACATGTAATGTGCATGGGATTGTTATTTAAGATTTTTTGAAAAGTTCAATTTAAGCCCAAGTAACTAGGCCAGATTTAGTATCTTTTCTTTCTCATCTCAGAGTTTAGCAAACATGAGCCTGTGCTCTTATCCTTATTATAGAAACAGGAAGCCTGAGACATTAAATGTGACTTCTTCCTGATTGGAGAGCAGGGGGCATGGGAATGCTTCAGACCTCCAGCCCCTCAGCTCCTCCACCTTCTCCATTGCATTAACATGTCTCCACAATTGCTTGTTTAGCTCTATGCTAGAAGTGATCCGTGGAGTCCTTTACTAAATCTAGATGTCCTACCAGGATTATTCTCAGTAGATCTGTTCCTTACCTCTTTCAAGCAGCATCTGTCTACACCTTCCCAAGAACGCATGGGTTGACTGAAGATTTTACGGTATCTGAAGTTGGTGCTAATAAAATTGTACATGAAATAGTGTGTGTAGCATTGCAGTCACTGGCATAAATGTACAATAATTCTTTGGGACAGGGAGAGCTGAACCATGCCTCGTGCCCATCTCACTAAAGAACAGCATAAGACATAAAAAAAGGAGAGACGAATTACATTTTAAGTTTTTCCCCTGGAGAATTAAGAGGCTCCATGGGCCCATCAGCTCTCCCAGCTGGTCACTAATCCTCAGGAAATGGCTTGAGGCTTATTTATTGACACATAAATAGTGCAAAAGATTCCTGTGCCAAGTGCCACCTCTCCCCATCCCGTTTTGAATCGCTTTGCTGGGAAGGGCATGGGCTGCGTTACTGCCATCTACAAGCAGATGCTGCTGAAGGAAATGCTCAGAAACATATTTGCATGTTAGCTCAGATGCAAGGCACAGAGTGGATGCTGTGGCTTAGGGTGATGTGTGCGGTGATGATGTTACAGGCTGGGGAGTGTCAACTGGCACAGGCATAAGGAAGTTTGGGCTGTAGATCTAGTATTTTTCAAGCTCGGACCTGTTTTCTAACCCAGATGATTATTACCTTTTTAAGAGTATTTTATTTTCTAGGCAAACTTACATTGTTGTATTTTTTTCTCTCTCTCCTTTTGGGTAGCTAATCATAAGAAATGAACTGAATTAAAGTTATCTCACAAATAAGGATCCGATGATGATCTGTAGATGTGATCCCTAACTCCTACAGACCCAAAGAAATTTAGTCCTTGAATCTATGGGCCTGAACAACGGGGCAAACGGGGACATGACCAACAGCAGCTGAGAATCCACAAGTCCAGGCTCGCCGGTAGTATTTCATGCACACAGAAGTGGCATTTGCTGCATTTTTGGCTCCAGTCTGGCAAAGTCTTAGGCACGTACCTAAGATGCTTGAGAAGAAAACAAAGTTAGCAAAGCTCAGCCCAAGCAAGAAACTTGGTAGAAAAGCAATATTTTTTTGCACCCAGAAACAGGCTTTCAGCACAAATTTTCTTGCACAAGAAGAAGTTGCAGAGTTAAACGGAATTGTATTAATAAGCACAGATAACTGTATCATCCAGAGCCTGGCTGATGGAAAAGCAGCTTAGAATATACACAGCCAAGCAAAATTTTGCTGCAATTAATTGGATTTGATTAAATTTGTGATCTAGCAACTGGAGAAAAAGAAATGTACCAAAGAAAGTGAGTAAATTGCTTGCTAACCTGAAGCTTTAAGTAAAAGCTGTGGATGCAAGAGACGAGGTTCTCCAGCAGACATGACGGGATGGATGTCACTCTGAATACAGGAGAACAAGTATAACAACCCAGCTTCTCACCACCTGACTTAGAGGATACAAGTTGGGCCATTTTCCACTTTGCTCATTTGTGCCATCGGACAATATTCCTTGCTGGAAACATGGTTTGTTTCACACCAGTGGCTTCCCTCATTTTTATGCCGCTTTGAATAAAAACTTGAAAAACAGCCATGGAATTTTTCCTAAAAACGCCAAATGTTGTAAGACAGTCCACAGCATTTTGCAAACATTCTGGCTGCAACATAAAGGCTATTTTCAGGCCATTAAAATGTTTCATTTGAAAAGTCTCTGTGAGCTCTGTTTTTCGTAGCTTTCTGTCATAGGTGACTCTGTAAAGCAGTAACAGTGAGAATTGACAACATCTGCTAGCTCATTTGTTTCTCAGTAAAATTTGCAATTGCACATCACAGAAGTAGCGTTGAAGTTAGGCTGTTCTACTACAGGAGGTCCCGCTATCTTTCCAAAAACTAGCAGCTGTGCTTAGATACCAACAGGGAATCCTGGTCTTACGCGCTGTTCCTCATGGCTCAGGTTTCGAGTTCTCAGTTCTAGCATATTTACTTCCTGGAAATCTTGGAAAATTTCAGCACGCAGACTTTGTTTATGTTGAATTGATTTACAGTACCTCAGCAAATGAGGGGGGAAAGGAGAGGAATAAAGTGAATTACTGCAGCTCATTCTCACATGCATATGCATTAAGTCAAGTATATATGCATGCACATACATGCGTGGGGCACCGAGCCCTAGTTTCTTAGTGTCAGTATAATATTTCAGCCTGATTTAGATTGTTTCATCTCCTCCCCAGCAGGCTGCGGCACGGCTGGGGCCGCCGTGCTCCAGCACCAACCAGCTCTCCACGATGCCCCATGGCTTTGGCTGCTCGGGGTGCAATTCCCGCCGCCCCAGCCAGCAGTCCCAAGACAAGGGCTTCGGGAGGACAGACACAAGTTCACCCTGTGAATTTAGGCCGCTTCCAGCATCCGTCGGACGGCGTGGTGAGGCACAGCGGCTGCAGCCAGCGCTGCGCACTTCAAATCCCTGCTCCGTTGTCTGCCGTTCCCGTCTGGCTGCTTTAATTGTCGGCTCATGACTTGCAGGGATCACCCCGTTGCGATCAACGCCCGGGCCAGGCAGCGTGCTGCTGACACCCAGCTGCTTCCAGGCCTGGAGCTGGCAGCGTCCGTGCTGCCTGTGGGCTGCTCCGGCCAGGAGCTGCTTGCTCCGGCAAATTCGCAAGGGCAGGAAGACGCCTCCCGTGCTTCGGCACGCTTGGTGGGAGCCCTTTCTTGGTAAAAGATAGCCCTTCACCAGCAACACACACCTAGACTGGGAACGGCTGTACCAGCGAGGATAGGATGTGCTGCTGCTGCTTGATATTTTTTTTGCTTTTTAACCTTATGGGCAAATACCATCCCTTACAGGCAAAACAAGCTCCCTGCGCATCTTTGTGTGTGTGTGTTTATTTGTCTTTATTGCTCTATAGCAGCTCCCTGTCCATTACTGAAAGCGCCATTATCCTCTCTTCACCGGCAGGGATTGAGGGCATGCAGATTTAGAGAGGAATCCAGGCAACACTGAAATCCACAGATGAACTCCCAGACCTGACCTTGGCAGGACTGGGATTTCACCTAAAATGACCCGTGTGACGTATCGCACAGAAAGGCTGTGGCGTATTATGGAATTCAACATTGGCTTCGGGAAAACAGCCAGTTACAAACATTAGTTTATCTTTTTGGAAAAAGGATATGCACACTCCTTGGAAATAAAATGCTTTTTGGTCCGTGTTAATTTTGATCACAATTTGTCAACATATTTCTACTAGAACAAGCCAGAATAAAAGTGGGTGTTTTATTCCATTTTGCTATGATTGCTATTTTCTGAATCTTTTTCTAAAATCTATGCTAGGTTGCTATATTCAGAAACACCTGACCTTCCTCTTATTTTTCTGAATCAATATAATGAATATTGAGTTGAAATGGTCAGAACAAAAGATTTCTTTGCAAATCCTTCAACACGAAATATTTCATTTCAGTACACCCAACCCAAAATTTATTCCAACTTTCTGTGTTGCAAAAAATTCTCGGCATCTGTGCTCTCCTCTCTTTTTGGATGAAACGAAAGTCCCAGTTGTATTTTTTTTCCCACTTTCTCCCCCAAAAAGCAGAATTTCTGGTTTTAAGCCAGCTCTGACAATGCGACCCTCTCTAATGTCTGCAAACCCTCTTCCTATATAAAAATAACACGAGAGGGACAGGCGTTAGACCCGTACAGGTAGCAGGCCGACAAGGCTGGGAGAGGCGCAGCAGAGCAGGCTGCCGGATGAAGAGGTCCCACGTTATTCCTTCGGGGATAAATCAGGGCTAACAACTGATTCCATATTAGTTAGTGCCAATCACTTGCGGCTGCGAGAGCCCTGTCTGCGCAGGATTCAAGCGGCTGACCTCGAGGTGAAAATCTCTCTATCCCATTATATACCCCCTGAGACATCCCGGCCCCCTTTACTTTGTTTTCCATGCTCCCTTTCATTTATTTTCATCTTTCATTTTAATCTTCTTAGCGTGTTATGTGTGCCCGTCAAAGAGATGTTTTCTAAGCAATCTAGCAAGTATGTTACATAGCTAGTTCCCCTCTACATTTGGATATCAGTACTGCTTTTCGGGCTATTTGTCAAGTGTCTCTGTCTCAGTAAAGTTTATCTTTCATGGTTTAATATAATCACATTAACAGGGCAGACATTAAGTAGGAAAGCTGTGGGGAAAGGGAGCCGGGAGGGGATGGCGAGGGAGAGAGCGGCTCTATGGAAATGGCTCATTTTTGCAAGGAAAAGGGTCACTAGTGGCAGATGATGATTGCTAGATTGGTTTCCACACCAAGGCTGAGAAACAAATAATTTCAGATAAGGATGAGCAATAGCTCTGCTAAAGCTCGGGTGCAAACGTTCCACAGAAACAGGCGGAAATGGTTCTTTACAGGTAAATGGGGGCTCTGTTACAAGAATGCAGAGCAGCTGGCATGAATAGACCCTGTCAGTATGAAAGGCCTTACTCATTTAAGAAAGAATTAAATGTACTTTTGAAGGGAAGACCCGTTTGCAACTTTTTAGGGCCACCAATGCCTCATGCTATCAGTGGCTTTGCCCAGAGCGACTTTGGTAAGCAAGATGCTCCTGAGACTCAGCGAAACCTCGGCCCTCAGGTGCAGAAGGGCTGAGACCACTCGGCCACCCTGTAGGGTCACCCACAAGACCCATTTGTCCAGTTTGGGGGGACTGAAGGGGTAAATTTCATGCAAGAGGGGAACGTCAGCTATGATTTCTTTTGCATCCGTCTGTCCATGCTCTTTAAGCTTGCATGTAAACGTCAGGGTTTAAATAAACAGCAGTGGCATCCCTCTGTCATAGCAAACCGTGTATCTGAACACACATAGCTTTTTTTTCCTGAGCTGAAACTGGAACGCACGACACATTAAGGGCAGCTCTGTTTTTCACATTTATAAATGCCTCCTCTCCTTGGTGAGACTCCAGCTGTTTTCTTCTCAGGCAGTCAGACTTACCTCTGGGACCGCTATTCTCCAGCTACCTGCTTGCTTGTTTTCCTTGCGCTAGAAATGAACTTTGCAGGACCTAACCGTGGCTTTGCGGTTCTTTAAGAGGCTGAGCTGGGCTTCAGGATTTCATGCCAGATACTTTGTCAAGGCATAAGCCAGTAGATGCAGGATTGTTGCGATTTTAATGCCTCGGTTAGAGGGGGAGTAGACGGGAGTAACCTGAAAAAACAGCGGACAATTTCATATGATTTATTGCCTTTGCTGTTTAATTGCTATTGCAGGAAATGGCTGACGGTGGTACAAAAATTGTTGAATTCCTGGTAACAGTCAACATTACAGTGAGAAAAAAAGGGCATACTGATTTCTACACAACACTTGATATAAATCCTTATTATTGTTTGAAGTCTTCTAGACAAATCTGCTCCACCAAATTTTGTGTAACTGTCAAACTGGTTGAAATGGAGAACGTGGGGAGATGGGGGAAGGACTGTAATCAGGAATTGCATCCCCGTCCCACACAGCTTGGGGCCAACAGCGGCAGCACATGAGAACTGGAATACATAAAGTTTTGCATCATCCCATGCAAATATCCTATGCTGTCTAGAAAATGTGTTTTACCCTCATTAACAGATTAATGTGTTTCCTGGCTGCTGGTGCCAAGAAGCCAAAGGACAAATACACCTTTCGATATGTCAAGAATCAGAATAGTAAAGATGGCAAGAAAATACCGAACCGTCCTTTAGTCCGGTTGCTCTTCCTGCATCATTTCCAAGTGGGAAAGGTGGTTTTGCCCCTGGCGTCAGTCTCTGAAAATGAGATGAAAATTCTGATATGAATCTGAAAAATCTTTTCCAGGCTTTCTTTTGTGACACATTTTTTGTTACTGTTTTTTAAATGCAGCCAGCATTGAAAAGGTTGATAATAAAAGCCATGCTCTCATCAAGCTGATGAAATAAAAAATAAGTAGAAGCATATTAGTGCAGACACAGGAGCTCTGGCTCGAATATCCCCTCAACCATTTGCGTCTATCAAGTCTGAGTTCTTCTTTCTGCGTGTTAAGTGTACACCAAATGTTGTGGACAGCCACAAAAGCCTTTTAACACAGATCTAACTACCAAGCCCAGAGAGAGAGATGTTCTGGCTTTGATAAGAAGATAATAAGCAGCACTTTAGTTGAAAGTGGTTGTTCCACAGCTGTGAAGAAGCATGGAAGAACTTTTTTTTTTTTTTTTTTTAAGTTAAGAAGCATAATGGATTAGCATAATGGCTGTTGTTATTTTTATAACATGCATTTAGATGAGTACTGTAGAAAGTACTTAATAACTTCAGGTCATTCCCAGTGAGGAAAGCACTTATGCACATAACATAACTTTATGCAGGTACTTATACCCTCTAGAGACTTGAGCTGTTTTTCTGAATCAAACTCTCAATATTTTGTAGCAAATTGTATGAAGAGCCACTTTTGTATAAACACAGTTCAAGTTCTCTAAAACCCAATGTGAACTAGAATTATTTATGTGATTTCTACATTATCTGTGTGATACTATCAGCTGGAAGAAGCATCTATTAAAACAGTCCCCTATAGCATATTACTTGCCTTTGAGCCCAGAAGAGATTATGGACAATAAATAAAATAGGATGGTCTGATGTACTTATCCTTACAGCAAGAAATACAAAACGCATCTCAAAGATAAATGTATTGTTAAACCTTTGGTTTTGGCAGTGTTGGTTAATTATCTGGTCTGAAAATGTCCTGAAGCTGGTTTCTGTCCAGGTTTCGACGTACCTTTGTGCAGCTTGAAAAAAACTACTCGGAGTGTAGCAGTGTGATCGACAATAATCAAGGGCCACTAAATGCTTTGACACTTTTGAATACCAATCCCCTCCCTTTTCAACAGTTCCTCGTCTTAAGTAATATCCCAAAAAGCGTTATTTACAATGTGAGTCAAGGCATTTCTATATACTCCTTGATTTTGTGATATTTGCAGCTTTCACTCCAGTCGTCAAGGAAAAACATTCATGCAAAATTGTGCCCTTTGACAGATGCAGGCCTGATTCTGGCATGTCCCTTGAGTCAGGCAGAGTAATTGTAGTCATGTTGCTTTTCTGAATACAAGCATCAGTATTGGCAGCAGCCACTTCAAAGGAAACTAGAAAACTGAGAGTATATGGGGCTGTCTGAGCAAAAGGAAATCCTACTATATTTACAAAGCAGGGAAGTTAAATCACCCTATAAAACCACCAAATCAAGGAACTGGCCCAGGCTTTCTCATTCCCCTCAAATCACTTTTCCATGTTGAAACTCCCAGACCTACACACAATTAAACCTTTTAAGTCCCCTTGAAAAGGGGAAATTTCAGGTACATCACTGAGCCACTCTGTGCCCTTGGTTTCAAAAATAATATTTAAACTCAACAAAGAAGCAGATCATCTTGTGTGCTTTTGTGGCACTGAGCACAGTGGGGTCACAATTCAGAATAAAGTCATTGCAATACAAAATATATCCTGCATAGAGGCAGTGAGCAAAGTTTATTCCTTGCATGTGTGCTCATGTATTTATCACAAAACGTAGAACCTGATTCTTTGATCTTGCCCATTTAAGTAAGAGATATCTCTTCCATGGTAAACAGAACAAGACCAGAGGAAGTGAGGAAAAGAAAAAGAGGCCTATTTATAGTTGTTTTGCTATTAACATGCTCCTCAATAGCTTACCCAGATTAGACTTAATCTTGTATACTCTCTGGAAGAGTAGTTCTGAATCCTGTATCTATAATTTTGCCTCTTGTCTGAAGATGTTTGCATAACACAATCTGTATTTATAACTGGATTCTACACATCCTATTACATGGACACTTCAATTTCAGTTACTTTGACCTCTGTATGACTGCTATGCAAAGACGTGGGACAGGAAGGGAAGCTTTTTCCAAGAACATAATCCTTGTGATTTTTCCAGATAAATGATTCTTTCTTTCTTTTTTTTTTTTTTTTTTTTTTTTTTTTTTTTTTTTTTTTTTTTTTTTTTTTTTTTTTTTTTTTTTTTTTTTTTTTTTTAATTTTGTTTGTCTACAATTACTGTAATTTTCAATTCATTTTTAAGGTCCTTTTTGAAGAGTAAATGATCTTCCTGTGTGATTTTTTTTAATCATTTTTATTTTGATTTTTTAGTTTTCCTCCAGAATTCCTCTCTGTGAATAGAGAGAAAATAAATTCTGGCATGGTGAAAAGCAGTGCAAACCCAAGATGCCTGCAAGGACATTTCAAAGCTGTAGCCCACCTGGGCAAAGAACCCTGCTGCCTGGCTTCACTTTGTGGGGAGGCTAGGGAGGGAGCTAGTTGTGCCCCTTTCGGTAGATTTAATCATTATCAGTGTGCAGCGTGTCAGTGTTTACCATGGAGCACTATCTGCAACTGGGAACAAGGTGGAAGAGGCAGCTCGTGGCGCACGAGGCTGAGTGCCAGGAGACCAGTTCTCTCGTTCTGGTTGTGGCTCTGCCTGACCTGCTGTGCAACCTTGCAGAGACCCCTGGGTCTTCTCTGCATCACTGTTTCCCCTTCTAACCTTTGGTTTGTCTTGTCTAATTATAACGTGAGTTTTTTAGGATAAAGACTATCTGTTGCTGTGTGCCCAGCACAGTGGGGCTCTCGTGTGAGCAGGGCCCTCAGGCACAAATACAGTAGAAGTCATTAATATGTCAAGTAAAATATTGTTACAGTGTACAATAAGGACAATGAGCGAACAGAAAACCCAAAATTCCCAAATGTTTTCAAGTCTGAAGTTGGAGCAAGCTGTTCTTTGAAATCTAAAATATTGGCCTGACTCTTTGATGCTGCTTCCTTTTGGCCAAAAGAAGAGTAGTCTCAGCCAGCCCATTTCTTCTCCCTCTTTTTTTTCCCCTCCATCCTTACTCACTGACAAATCTTTGGGAAGGGATGGGGTAGAGTCCCATCTCCAGCAAAGGAACTGGCAGCCCATTTTTTTCACTTCACCCTCTGGTCTGGCCCACTAAGCTGCTTCATCGACAGTCGGTGACTTCCACACTGGGTACAACCCTTTAACTATTTAATAAAAAAATAAATTAAATCAAAAAAGACTAAAATTTACAATGATACCTTACAAAACCGTTTGCAATGACAGCATCCTTTGTGTTACAACCAAGGTGAACACCTTCCCAGCCAGACTGGAAGCAGGGACAGGGAAGGGGCTACATGGCAATGACTGTGTTATGTGCACGCACTTGTCTGCCTGTACTCATGAGGGAACTAATGTTCCCTTATTCCCTCCACAGCCAGCTAATATGTGTCTGCCTTCTAATTTCCTGGCAAGTGTTCTAACAATGTTTGTAGCAATCCTGGAAGGCATCCGTGTGCAGGATGGCTATGGGGTTATAGGGTCCAAAGGAGGATTAATTAGGGGAATCTTGACATCTGGAAAGGGGAGAGTTTTTGAAAGGCCCTTCATCCAAGTGTTATGAGCAGGAGTTCAGATAGTGCCAGATATTTCCATGAAGAACTAAAATGCAACCCCTAATAGAAGTTAGACCTCTACTCAGTCCCCTTGATAATTTCTCCTCCTTTCTTCCTTCAACTATCTCTTTTGTTACTATTTCAAACTATAACTTATTGAAAACACATTTGAAAGTAAAATGATGGATTTCTCAGGGACTCTGACCCTTAGGGGCAGCTATGGAGATACAGTAAAAGGAGCTGAGTATACAAACTCCTGTTAATTAGAGTGAATGATTCATAGGAAATAATTTATTCAATTAATTTAGACTCTTTTTCTTTTGCAAATTATCTATGAAAAGTTTAGAGTTTTATTGAATACAGCTGCTGGTAAGTGAATGATTACTCTGCACGTAATTGACCCTCAGGTGGTTTGAAATGTAAGCTCTGGTTTTCAGCTTTTCAGTGGACAGAGGTACTAAAGTTAACACATTCTACCTTGATTAAACGGCTGACTTTTAACATCAGTTTTTCAAGGCACATATTCATTCTTACAGACATAAGAGGTCATTTTCCATAAATAATATTAACTACCACATAGCAATAGCTTTGCTAGTCAACTCATTAGCTAGCACAAAGATCTGGAAAATCTGTCCAGCGCTGTCCCTCCTCTGTCCGATATGATGTGTCTCTGTTTTCTCTACTTTCCCCTCGGCCATCTCAGAGAATATGCAATTTTTCTCCTTCATCAGACCTGCGCAGAGCAACTTGCTTGAGCTTGCTTCCCCTTTGAGGCAACCTCTTCGGAATATCAATTGCCTGATCAAAGCGGCCATGACGCGCAGTTGTTAAAGTCAAAATCATAAAATTCATTGCCAATAGTCGGTTGCCTACATGCTGGAGTCCTTGTCATCAAGGTGGATATTTATTCACCAAGAAGCACTCCTGATGCTTACCATTTTTCACAGTAAGCATTACAGAATAATCTGTAAAATAGCATATCAGCACAAAATCATTAGTGCATAATTCTCCGCACATACACACACACACACACACACACACACGCACAAAAAGACAGCAAGTAGCCATGTTCCCCTGGCTTCCAAGCATTTCCCTTTCTGTCTGACCTCTACCACCATGTTAAATAAAATTCAGGCAGGTCTTGGGCATGGGCAATGGGCTTCACAAACCTGCCTGTCCAAGTTCGCACTATGGTCACTGTTTCACTGGATTCTGCTGCCCTGAAAGGAAAGGGCGACGCATGGGGAGCCCAACGTACTGCGGGCAGACCTATGTTAGGACGCATTGAAGCACATGGGTCCTCTCACTCGCTCTATGCCCAAGGCAACATAGAGAAGGCAGCTTAGTTTCTGCAACAGCTTTTCTCGCTCCATTATCAAAGAGCACTTTTAAAGAGCAATGAATGGCACTGCACCGAAATGAATGCACAGCAGTGCTCTTGTAACAGGTGCATAATATTTCAGTAATAGGTTTGTGGAATGTTTATTCACTTGCCAGATTCATTTATCAGGTATTGGATTCAAAGGATATCCCAACAGGATACATGCAGAGATTAGTGAGCTAGGCAAATGTGCTTTGAACAAATGCGTCCCTTCATCCAGCAGTCATTTGTATAACTCTAACATCAACATGTTTGCTGCTGGAATGGGTCAGCTGGTAATTACATTAACCATTTTTCCGGTGGTCATATGTATCTATCTGTTTAGAGCCTACAAGGTCAAATTTTGGCCTGTGACCTGTTAGCCAAGACGCAGATGCCCATCCTTGCATGTGCAGGTAGCTCATTGCTGTCCAACGAAACATTTCCTTCCCAAAACTAAATGCTTTACTAAAATTCAAAAACGTTTTTGTCCTTTAGATTATATTCTTGTTTTGTTTTTAAAGTTGAAAGTAAAATAAAACCTTATTTTATCAGAAGAAGTTTTCTATTTGATTCGAACTTTGTCCCGAATAAATTATTCTGGGGAGAAGTTCTGTATGGCCTGTTGCTCTGACTCAGAGCAGCCCTCTTCTATTAACTAAGTATCTCTTGCTTTTCCATCTGCTGCAACAGATAAAATTGCTGTTCTTAAAAACTACAGTTACTAATCAGTTACTAATCATGGAGTTTGGTTTCTTAAATGGCCAGGTGTTTCTTAATAAAATGAAGTCTTCTCTTCTCAGAAAGATCAGCTGTCGAGGCTCCACAAACCAGGCTCCCTTCAAGACACCTGAAGTGGGGAACACTCAGGTGTAAAGAGAAATGATTTAAGAAATCCTTCCTGAAGGGCGCTGTTCCACTTCCAAAGCAAGAGCGTCCCCTCATGACCCGCATCCGCGTGCCTCGGAGGAGGCCTCCGCAGCCTGGCCACGTTATGGAGCGCAGGGCCTGACGCAGAGCCCGGCCTGGCACGAGGGGGCTCGGCGGCGAGGAGCCGGCTCCCTTCGTGGTGTCTATCGCCGTGGCTTAAGGACAGTCACGACAAACTCAGGCCGAAAAGCTCCGGAGGCTCAGGACACACCGAGGCGTAGCACGGCGCTGCGGCGGCCTGCGTTTGCCCGCCTCCGAGGACAGGGGCCACCTGGATTCCAGCTCGTGTTCTGCCCTCCCGCAAGAAAATTAAACCTAAAAGTAGAAGCACCCCCTCCCCCCCCCAAATTTCAGGGATGCCATCAGCCACCATCAGCTCATCGGGAGGCGCGTGAAGGGCCCGGGCGCTGCGCGTGTTGTGACAAGCAGGACAGGACTTCACCGCCATCTCGCGTGTGCGCAGAGGGCGGCGCACGGGGCGGCGGGGGGCACGGGGTGGCCGGGGGGGTTGGCTCCCAACCCCAGGCTCGGGGCCGCCGTAGGGACGGGTGTCTAGGGAATCCGGCCCGACCGTCGTGGCGCAGGACCTCTGGCCCCATGTAGGAGCTCGTAAAGGAGGAGGCCCAAAGGTGCTCCCTGCGAGCCTCATGGTTTGGAGCCGGCTGTAGCTCCCTCTCCCTTAAACAAGCAGCGATGCCTTCTCGAAACTGCTCTGGAAAATGGAGTGGTTCCTCCCTGCCCCGTTCCTGGGTGTCCTTACCTAGCCGACAAAACACCTCCTATCACCAGCAACTGAAGCGGCGTCTCCAGGTTAGGCTGCAAAACGCGCTCGGACTCCTCCGGCGAGCGCGTCAGCCGGGCAGCGTCGGAGCAGGGCAAGCCCGGCCCGCAGCCCGGCCCGCGGGAAAGAGCCGCCGCAGGGAAATGCTTTCTCAGCTTCCTTGGCTCGTCTTTGGCAGATGCTCGTTGTCCAAAGCTGGCGCAGGGGAGAGCAGAGAGCCCGTGGCCTCCATGGGGGTGGCGGAGGATGATCCGCCAGCAAAGCGTCGCTTGGAAGCGAAAAGCTGCGCGCGGCTTCGCTTCGGCTGCTCGTCTCCCGGCTCGCCCTCAAATGACGCTCTCGGGCTGCTCGCCGAAACCGCTTGTCTGCTTCAAAAATATTTTTAATGGAATCGGGGATTCTCCGGTAGTTTGAGCTGTGAGGAAGAACACCAAATATAGCAAGACTCAGGTCACGATAACGCATTATTCCAGGATATTTGAAGACGAAGGAGGATATCTAAGGTCATATGAATAAACGAGCTTGATGTGAGGAGGCCCGGGGGTCATTTCATTTAGTTTATATAGACTTACCACACAAAAAACTAAAGCATCTAGAGACTGTTAATGTAGTTTAAAATCTGTAAAAGCCTGCAATCTGTAAAAAATCTGTAAAAACAGACAAAACAGTTCTTTTAAAATACACTTCAGGGAGGTATGGGGCCAGAGTTGCTCTTGCTACAGGTACAGGTCTTTCCTTGAGCTAGCCCACCACACGAGGATTATACCAGAAGCCTTGCGAAACCTCCCTCCTCTGCGCCGGCGGGTCCTGCTCTCTCCATTGGCCTCAGTCGGATGGCAGAGAGACGGGTGGATGGCGGGTTACAGCAAATGCCTTCCAGCTGCTGGGAAACTTTCATGTGCTCCAAATGGATGGCAGGGCTGCTCAAATAAGCCGTATATTTATCTAACATAGCCCCAGGGGATTGTAAGTGACGCTGCTGTACCTCACTGAAAAGGCAGCAGGAGCTGAAAAAGTAAACAGAAAAGCCTGGTGGGTGTATTATAAAAGCGTAAGCCATTTATGCTTTCTTACTCTACATCCATCGATACTTCACTGAAGGTGAAATGCATATGATAAACATTTGGTTTACAGATCTGCTGTTGTTCAAGTGCCAGGTTTGTTCCTCACATTGAATGAGACCAAAAAAAAAAAAAAAAAAGAAAAAGAAAGCGGGAAAAAGTAATATCTGTGTTTTTGCCACTTGTTTGGGCTGCAAGTTTAAAGAATCATGAAAAACTGTGTTTTCAGGGCTCTATTTTCTCCCCATCATTTTACCTTTAGCAATATTACCTGTGTCACTTCTGTTCATCTGTCTCTGGCAGAAAAAATCTTATGAGCATCAGAAGTAAAGTTGCTTCAGTTTTACCTGGATGTTTGAGCTCTTAAACAAAGGCTTCTTTCTCTCACATGCATTAATAAAAAAAAAAATCACAATGCCCTGGAGCTTTTAATAACTATCCTGAAAGTGGAATACATGGAAGAGTTTAACAAAATGGGGGACTGCTCTAGGATGAATCTTTTTCTGGGAGAGTGACACAGTCAGCTCACTCACTCATCCTCTCTGCCCACATGCCCTGAAAAAGCCTTTGGTGTCAGAGCATGCAGGGACTGGGCAGGCCAGAGAGTGGCAATCTTGGCCATTGGCCACCTTTAAACAACCTGCCACCAAAGGTAGGGACCAAGGGGTATGTAAAAAGACAATGAGACTGGCAGTGGGATTCACTGCACCCTATATTACCCACCTAAAAGTTAGGTATCCAGAATAAGGTAGTGACCTAGCTCCCCCTGGTCAGTGGAGACTGGCCCCAGCAGGTCCATGTGTCCCATCTGCCCTCAGCGTCCGCCTCAGGGCAGCGTGACCCCCTTCCCTGAGGGCCCCATCCCCATGGACGTACTGCCAGCCTAACCATCTTGAGGTAGATGAAGTTTTAGCAAGAGATACATCCCATCTGTGGTTTCGGAGCAGCCGAAACGATACCTGATCATTAAATAGTAGCAGTTTTTGTCATATTGGCTTTCTAGTGAGGCTTTGGGCAAAACAGAGACTCCAGTAGTCAGCATGCCTCAGTTTCCCCTAAAAAAAAAAAAAAAAAAAACATGGTGTAGCACATCAGTTGATGGTTAACATTTGGGTTCCAAAAAAAGGTAACAGTGCAAAATATGCTTGTGCTAAATCAGGACTCAGAACTTTAAGGTTTGATGTTGGTACAATTGGCACTTTGAACAGTATTCCTTTCCTTTGTAACATAAGTGTGAATGTCCTATAAGGTGGTATTCCTCCTTCTGCTCATTAGAGATAAAAGATTAGAAGTCATGTCATGTATATGCAGCCATCCATAACAGAGCAGCTTTTAAACAGGTGTTGTTTGAGGACATGAATGGATGTGTCTCAACAAGGGACACAGAGCCCTTCTTGTAGCGCTGCATACACAGCTCTTACTCAGTGTGACAACACCTCATGTGCTCGCCTGACATCCCTTGTAAAACAGCTGCAGACGCTGCTGCGCACAGGTAATAAAAACAGCAAGCTTATATACGGATTCTTTCCAGGCTGTTGCAGGGAGGGAATTCTGTATGTACTTTTCAGCCTGAAAGGGGAAAAATTTATGAGCTCAATTTTGCCTATGTAAATTATTCAAGGACCATATCGTACAGGTAGCCTCACTGGCATCAGGTGGGCAAGTCCGTTTTTTTACTTTACCCGCAAAGCAGCCCAACATCCTTGCTCAGGAAGAACACCAGGGCATGAACATGTGAACGTGTGTCCACTGAACATGTGTGCTGGTGCTCAGGATCATGTCAAGAGGGGATCAATGACTAAGGGCAGCTTTGGACCCTTATTTAGAAGTTTTACGGTATGGAAGACAGAAGTTATTATTATGAACTGGACGTTTTGTTCTGCTTGTTAAAAGCCCATTTTCTGGTTGTCATCACAAAATGAGCTGGAGCCCAAGTTCCTTCTGATCAGATCCGTTATCTCCATCAGGGACCATGTTGGTACCTGGTTCTTAGCCCTCACTGGCTGTTCTTCTTGCCACAGAGCATGAGCATTTCCAGCACCTGGTTCAATCTTTAATAGGAATATACAATATAAGTATCAACATCTTTAGTTTATTCTCTCCTGGCCACAACTTGGATGGTCCAGTAATAATTTTGAGAGGGTTGTTTGTTTCCCTGAGACTACTGATACACAGCTGGCAACAGGCAGAGGAAATGTTAGCAAGGCAAACGTTTTCCAATAGATCTGCCCCAAATTCACCAGTTACAAGCTATTTGTGTGGAAATGACACTGCAATTGCTATCCTAGAGCTACATCCAACCTTGGCTGCTGCTGGTAGAAGATAGAGATTACCAGATGGCAGAAATCCTGCCACAGCACCAAGCAGGGTTTTTTTTGCTAGAAATTTAAGTGGCCCATATGCTAAAAGTATAACACTCAGATGCACTCTGGCTCCCTACAGAGGTCTCTACCCTTTGAGCTAAAGGGGGAGAGCCACTAGCTAGAAGTAGCTAGTAGTTTATATTCCCCATTAGGTTCCAACACTAGCCTTCACACACGTCTAAATATCTGAGAGGAATATGATGGTGCCTATATACACAGTGTGAATGTCAAATTAGGGCTGTTGTAGTACAGACCTGGTGTGGGCTTGAGGGAAAAGTGAAGACTGACAGTGGTCCCTGTGTCTAGTGATCTCTTCTACTGCTCAACGATCTGCCCCGAGAGCCTTTGGTGAAACGCTGAGCTGCTAGATTCAAAGAGCATATTTTACCCTGGACTTCAGCAGAGTGAGAGTTTTGTTCCTTAAGAGATTTGTGGCCCACGGAATCGAGGAATCTGGTGTCACGCTGCCTTTCTGAAAGTTGCATTGTGCCTGCGGGAAAGAGCAGCCAGTCACCAGACCTGCTTACGGGCTGCTCACCGCGGGGCAGCTGGGATGGCCCAGCTCTTTCATCTTGTGAGCACTTTGGTTTTGCCACTGCAAAGTGCTTGCATCTCCCCTGAGCGGATACCCTGCCCCAGGCCTTCGTAACGAGTTGGCTCCCAAAGGCCGCTCTCCTCGCTATCCGAGGTTGCCCCCACTCGAGGGCAATAATGCCGTTTCCTGTGAAAAGGTGACTGAACACACTGTTTAAAATGAAGAAATGCCACCCATCGCACAGAAATGTTATCGCTTCTCCTGATTTATATTCTCTTCTGATGCCACCGGTCCCCTGCTTGCCTTTTATGCTGGAGTCAGCCTCTGGCCGATGGCTTGGAGGGCTTTACTAAAACAACCCCTACAGAAAATTCCTTTCTTGGTCAGTTCACCCTGAATTACTACTCTGCTTAAAATGTACTCCTCCTGTCTTGGTTCACTGCCTCTACATTTATTATGTAACATTTTTCTAATTTAAATTGCATATGCTATTTATTGGCCCAGTTGCCCGAAAGATCTGCTTCCTCCTGCACCCAGTTTACACTGTTGTTCATTATTCACTTTTTTTCTCTCCGGTTCTGGCACTATCAACCAATGCTGATATCTCACATCTGACATTCTTATCTAAATCATTTACATACATTTGCAGCAATTCAGTGCATTTAAAAAATGGGGAAGTCAGGTTTTAGAAATCTCACAAGGTTACTGCAAATAAGGCTAAGATGTCATTTGTTTTTGGCTTATCCTTTTCATATGGAAAATTGTATTTTGATATTCATAAGGAGACTTTTATTAGCAAATGTAAGATGCCTTGAAAAATATATTTTAATCATGCATGTAATTTTTTATGATTGTGACTGCTAGTATTTGGCATACTTGTTATCCTTTATATTTTTTGCCTGGAGGGTACCCAGCTGAACATTAGCAGATTATTCTCTCTGTATCTGTGAGTTATTGATCCTTTTTAATATATTTTTTTCTTAAAAATATAAAGTAATACAACATTGTTTCTGGGAATAGACAACGAATATTTCCCAGGGCAAATGACCCTCTCTAGTTCCTTCTCTCCAGCCCTGTTCAGGCCTCAATAACTCCTGGGGTACTCTGGGCACATAGCAGGAATCCAGAGCTCCTTGGAGGCAACGCTTTAAGTACTGCTGTTATGATGAGCACTAAAACAAACTTTTAAACTCTTCCAAGCTTTCAAAGACAAGCTTCTAAAGCAAAGCCTCCCCAGCAAACATTTGGGTCCTCCAGAGTGCCTGGATCCCGCGGGTGCTGGAGGGCACCTCTTGCTTCCTCATACTGTGGGGCAGCTGGAGGCAGGTTGAGCCCTTGCAGAAATCGGAGCAGCCTCAGGGCTGCCGTTGTCAGCTCTGCATTGGTGTCTCCTTGCAAAAGCATTGCCCCCAGCCACGCGTGCAAGCTGTTCTGTGTCCCCTGCAGGGACACTTTCCTGGAGGAGGAAGCATCTCTGCCTGGCTGAGGTGGAACTGGTAAATAGAGACGCTGAAGTTTGGAGAGCTCCAAAGTAAATGGGGAGCGGAAGAACTCTCTTTCACACACAGTGAACCTAGGGTTGGTATCTCCATGGCTGGTGTTGCTCTACCTCTCCTCAGAGAAACTCTCTCTTGAGAGTGAGTAAATCCTATCTTTCTCGCTTTTATGCATGGGGTCATTTGAGATGGACAGATGGGAAATTTATAAGAAAGCTAGCAAATGCTCCAGATCTCATGAGTTCCAGTCTAGGGAAAGAAAGCTTTGTTGTTTAAAAAGTGTTATGGATTAAAGGATAAGTCACTAGTCCAGGAGACTGAAGTAAGTGTGTTTTACCAGGGATTTATTGCATTTGCTCTTTCTCAGCTTACAGGAGGGAAATAAAAATGTCAACAATTGGCAAAGAAATTAAACTGGCCCAATAACTATTAAAATTTTGTGTTCCTAAGGTGATACTAGTCACAAAATAACCCTTAAGTAATGTATGTGCTAAATATCAACAGTAAACCAGTATTTGCCATTAAACATGGTTTAATACTGAAGCTACCCATATATAGAAAAGTAAAAAAAGACAAAGTGAAAAGAGAAAAGACAGCAAGGAGACTGGAGATACCATGCTAAATACGAAAAAGAAAAATCCTCAGAAAACAGCTGTGGTTAAACATGAAAGAAAACACTATCAGAAATAAAAGAAATAGCTCCCAAAATGAAGTTGTGTTAAAATAAGGAAACTAGAAAATATAAATTCTTGCACATTAAATGCTAAATCCAAAACCAAATAAAGTAGTACAAAAAGATTTCCAGGAGAGAAATAAGAATATAAAAGGTATCAGTAATAATAATAGTAGCAGAATCAACAATAACAAACCTAACCACATCTGAAAGAAGAAAAAAGAAAATGAAACTGATAGATGACCAAGACGCAAAAGAAGTATTCAAGGTAGGTCACAAGGAAGGTAATGTCCCTGTGGAAGAAGGAAATTAATTATTTGTCGCACTATTCACTCTCTGTGAGAGAGGGCCTCACACCAGAACTGTGTTTGACACTGAAGATCCTAAGGAGCTATCTAAAACTGAAGTGTCAAGAGGAGAGATTGTTGGACAAATCACAAGAATTAGACCCAGTTCACTCAAGACTTATGAGGGAATCCATATATTCAACAACTAATTGTGGCATCTCTTTTAGCATTTTTTTTCCCGGAATAACATATTGTGGCAAATATGACACTAATCTTCCGTAACGACTGTAGGCATCCCTAAGAATAACAGACCAATAAATCTCACCTATGGACCTACCAAACTTGTAGTAACAACAATAAATACATCAAAAAATATTTACATTATTGGGGAAGAGTAACATAGATTTTGTAAAGGAAAATATCCCCTTTAAAGCATATCAGAAAGCTTAGGAGGCAATAGCAACTATATGAATGTGATCTAGCTGACACAATAAGCCTAAATTTCCACAAGGCTTTTGACATGATCTCTTATTACAGATTTTTAAAGAAAGGAGGTTGTTGTGGAGGGAAACAGGGTAAGAGAAGAGGACAGGAGGGGGAGTTTCGAGTCAGCAATGCTCTTGTATGTATTCACATGTTATCTAGCAAAGCTCGTGAATCACAAAGTGACAACTTCTGCAGATAAGATAAAATTACTCAGAATAACAAGATATAATTACTCAGGATAATAAAATACGAGACAAGTTTTGAGGGGGAATATCAGAGGAGTCTATAAATTTGAAAGTGATGTGTAGAAGGAGAATAGAGAATTAATAAATTCATTATTTCTGTCAGCATGAGAGCTATGAGGCACCCAAAGAAACTATGAAGCAGCAAATCAAAAACAAACACGAGGACTTTTTGTCATTTTTAGACTATTAAACTGTCAGACTCATTGCTGCTGCATATTGTGAGGGTTAACTACAAATGGGTTCAAATGGGCCGACAGTACAGTGGTTTTAATACTCTACGGGAAAAAATCTTTTTGCTGAGAATACCAAACAGAATGTGTATTGAAGTATCCTTATAATTAAAAATTCTGTCCTTAGGTAGTGAGGTAAGCAGACATTTTTATTCTTGGCAGAGCAGAGCAGAAAAATTGCAACAGAACTGTATCAGAAATCAAAACACTGCAAAAAAGGGTTGGGTTTAGCAGACTTCTGGAAGAAAAATAGTGGAAAAAGTACTGACAATGTAATGTTGAAACATCCTATTCTCCTCTTTATTTTGTAACAACTTTCTGACTTGATTTTTTTCCACTTTGCATTAGCTTTTCTCCTACAACATAAAATCAACTTTAAAAAGCCAAAGTCAAAACAAAATATTTCAGTTTCTATTACAACAAAACCTGTCAGTCAACCTGAAATATACACATTTTTTTTAATTCCCCTTCGCTGACAATTTCATACTTTAGACATTTCATTGCAATTCAGAATGAAGTCAGCTTCAAAATCCGAAAAGCATTTACAAAACAGGACTCCTGTTCTTTAAAACTTAGTCACTGTGGCTTTTGCAACAGCAATGTACTTGTCTGAAAACTAGAGATACCATCATTGATCCATCTTTGCAAAGCACTTTCAGACTAAGCAACAAAGAATCCCATATTCCTGTGTTGGTATCCTATTTTGGTATCACTGCATGACCTCAGGCACCATCCCAATCCCACTGATTTCACTGGTGTGTCCTGTTCCTGTAGTCACTTGTTCACAAGCACCTACAGCACAATAAGCAGCACAATAAGCAGCACACTCATAGATGTATGAGGGCTGCTCTGAAGTATTTTGGGCCCCTCTTTTCCCCTTTTCCTAGTCTTCCTTTATTTTTCTGTCTTTGCTTTGCCCTTTTATTTGTACAACTGCGAATTGTTCCCTTTTCTCTGAGTGAGCTGCTTTCCCAAGGTCTATGGGATTTGCCTTCACCCAAGGTCTTTTTATGGTTAGTGCCTTATTGAATGGAGCATCAAATTCCAGACAGTCCTAGCAGAGCTGAATTGCTTCAGCAAGACAGCATGAGGAAGTTGACAGTGCCACCATTTGTGCCATAAATACGAAAATAAAAGATCTCATCCCCCAAACTATGCACATTACATCCCTAAAAGGGGGGCTGAATCAGGCGTTGTGCTGTTTGTGAGCCATCTGCACCAGAGAGAATTTCCTCCTCATCGTGTTCCCAGAATGGAGACATCAGGATTGCTATGAGATAGCGTGAGGCAGGAAGAGCTTTTCGGGTCCTGGAATGCCAATAAGCACTTCAAACATCCCTCTCAGCTTCTGGAGGCCCTGTATCCAGCGTCCTGGAGCGTGATTTCTCTTTATAAAAAGAAGGCTTGTGCTATTTTTCATACCAATCACATGCTGTTCTAAATGGCTTAAAAGTTTCAAGGACTCCAAATGCTGAAAAACAGCTGTATGCTGATGTGAGCAGCATGTGCAAGGATGATTTAAATCTAGTTTTTATCCTATTTAACTCCCAGTGGCTTTTATGTTTTCCATAAATGGCTGAGAAAAGTTCTTGGCTGGAAGGAGTCATAAAAACATGTAATAAATTCTTTGTAGTCTCAACATTAGCAATTCATCATATTTTTGTTTGTTTATTTTCTGGGATTTTGTTTGTTTTATGTGATTTTGGCATGTCTTGGCTCTCTGATGAGTCTCTTGCTCCTCATTAAACTGAGCCACATGGATAAACTGTCCTTTATGCTTCAGCCTCAAGGTAGGAGGAACTCACTTCCCAAGCAGAACCGTTCTTGCCACACGGATGGTCACAGGGACCGGCACCACCTACGTCTGACTGAAACGTGAGTTTTCCTAAAGATATCTCGTATAGCACTCTCAGCAACCTGAAGTCCACAAAAGCATCAGGACTCCTTTGCAAGAGTTCAGCAGATTAAGTAGAAGTTTGTTTTTCAGCTTTGCACCATCGTAAATGCAGGAAAGTGGTTTTTGACACCTTACCTAGCTCAGCAGAACTGCTGACAGAGGATTTCGAGTCTTTCTGAACAGATCGTAGTGTGCATATTCACATCGCATCTCCAGGGTCAGATTTAGTGATAATTTGACTCAAACTAATATCTACATAAGGGGATTTTGCAAATTTATAATTTCCAAAGGGCACATCTGCTAATATTCTATTATAATTTCTGAACTCCATTTCTTTCATTAAGGAGCTAATTTTGCTCCCAAGAGGATCATTATCTTTTACCCGTTTTGATTAATTTAATTCATATTACCAATAGCTACCTAAGGCTTTATGAACTGGATGGGAACTTTTAGTTTTTACTTTAACGCAGTCTCTCATCATGAGAAATCTTGTCAACCCTAATTGCATTTAAAGGAATTTAAACTCACTTCCTTTGACATTTTTTTCCGAATCTATACTGAGTGAAGTGCACATTACACTCTTCACAATGCTCTCATTCTGCCTTCATAAAAATGTTGGGGGTGGAGGGTTCTCCGGCCAGGATTATCCTAGAAGGACTCTCAAGAGACTTGATCCCAGGAGGCATAGGATTTCCACAGCTCCCAGTGAGCTACAAATGAGCACTATAGATTTTCTTCTCCTCTTACCTGATGCGGTGCAGTTTGGCCTTGGGCTCTTCTCCTCCACAAGTCTCCCAGGGGTTCATATGTCCCACATTACATCTATCTTGGGACACGTGTGCAGAGGAAGAGGTGGCTATAGGAATTACCTTTCCTCCACCACAGTTAAAGTGACATGGTATCAGCAGCAAAGAAGGGGTGAGAGAGCTCTTGGTCTGTGGCCCTTGGGGCACTCTCAGCTTTGCAGAAGTAAGAGCAGATGTTGCTAGTGAACGGGCCAAGCTGGGATTCTTGGATATTTCTGATGACTCCCAATCTCTCTGCAGCCACTGTCAATCAAAATCCAGCATGTCTTCTCTCCCCCACCTGTCAAGTTTAAGCTCCAGGCACTGGTTGTGACCCTAAATATACTTATTATTAGCAATTTCTTTTCAGATCCTGATGGAGACTTGATAGCAAAGTGCAAGCTTATGTTCCTACATTCCACGTTTCTTTCCATTTCTACCTGTAAGGGTCTCGACTTGCAAAAGCTACGTGAGTGTTCTTTTTTGTTTTGTTTTGTTTTTCCTCTTGACTGTCAATGGAAATTCAATCTTCCTGGATGAAAAATCACTCTCCTCAGGCCTACAATGTCACTCTGTATGTTCCTAATCATCTTGTTATTTTTGGATGCTTAGCTTCAGCCTCAGGGGTTGTAGCTGATCCTGAATTTCTCTGATATTATCATTAAAACTAGGGGGGGGATGTGATCACAGGTAAAATTTAGCAGTGTAGAAAACAGGCTTTCAAAGCCTTTTACAGTGATGACAATAAATGGCAGAAATTTAGTAAATGTTTTGCACAGGGCAAAATACGAGTGGAATCCGCATTCTCCTAATGGCACGTGCTGCAATGCCACACAGGTGCTAGCAGAGACCTTGGTTGGTCACCAAATCCGGCAGGAACTGTGGGGACTGTAAATAAACCATGCTGGGACTGAGGTGGCAGAGCAGGATTTAGGCAGTAGTACTGTGAGACCTCTGAGTGAAAGTGAAAAAGGTAAAAAAAAACGGCTCTAGGTGCAGAATTTGGCCTGTACTTACTGTAGAATTTGTACTGTTGAAGGTAAGGGTAGTTGCAATTGTTATTATGAGAATTCCCTTACTTTATGTTCATTTTGCAGTGCACAGGTGGGAGACAGCCTGCAAAACCTTGAATGGCTACGTGCTGATTCTGAGCTGGAGACAATACTGAGCCGCTGCGCACGTAAGACCTAAATCTGAACCTGTTGGCTGCCCTGTATATACAGAAGAAAGGCAGTAAACTCTTTATCTCACCAGCCTTTGTATCTTTGTTGACCATCTCTGTACATGTCTCCATAAAAACATTTGATCTAATAGCCTTTTTAAAATTTTTCCTTCATTTTCCTGTGTAACCCCCCAGTGAATCATTAATGTAACAAGATAAAGATCTCTAGCTAAGGAATTATTCTTATTATAAAGTTCCCAAGTTCTAGTAACAAACCTCTCCAGGGTATATATTAAACCAAAAAGGTCCCACACAATCATTTAAATCTACAAAATTCAATTCATTTCTGACTCCCTCCAGGCACTTGTTTTATAGTGATCTAATAAAGGGGAGTTGTGGCTGTTAAATGATAGTCTCCAAAGGGGATGTGGGAGCTCTGCGCACCAGTCCCCAACATTTGCTGGGAAGCTTTATTGCTCCATTTCGCTTGCATCTCTTTTGAAAGAGACAACCTTTCAACGTCTTTCAAAATGAATACACGATTCTGGTTTTAAAGAAAGGAAAAACCATGAAAGTTGTCTTACGAAAATGTACCGCTCCAGGATATAAGTGACAAAAAGATTAAGCATTTAATTGTTCCAGAAATTTTGTGTATACGTTCACAAAATCACAGAAACTTGAGATACAAAAGGCCCCTAGGTCGGTTCTCCTTCTTTTCTTGTGCGGGAATGTTCCCTACAATGCTTTTCCTACTGCTTTGTCTAGTCAAGTTCTAAATTGTCTGTGAAATTATCATTGATGCAATTCTGGTGTGCTATAATGCATATAGTTTCCCTAGCAAGCAGTGTCTGATGCTTTTTTTTTTTTTCCCAAGTCTTGAAACTGAAGAGGTAAGGATAATAAAATAGTAACTTTCCTGATTGCATCAAAACCATAACAGCAGGTGTATCAATATCATCCTCTAAACTGCACTCATGAGACATCAGAAGCTTTTTTTATGGTTGGAAAATATATTTACATGAGGTATTGTGCTAGAGAAATGTTTCATTTACCTGATGTTAAGCACAACTGCCTACCTAATCTACATACAGGACCAGGTCATATTTAGTAATAGGGTAGATATTTTGAGCTAGCCTGAGATCCTCTAGGGTTAATCATAATAAGCAAATACAGGCTTTTACGTATGCATTTTTGCTAAGAGAACATTTATGATCCTTTTAACTTTGTGTTAATTAGTGCAATTTGCCGACATGCTGCATTTTCCCTGCAGAGATGAGGCAGTAAAGAGAAATAGGAGCTGCCTTCCAAAATTAGAGCACTGAAGAAAATTCCGTGGGTGTCCTTGGCATTTCAGGTGTGAAGCTCCTTTTGCCCTCCAAGGCAGGAGCAGGAGATGAAGAAGATGCTGAAGACTGCAGCATAAGCCCCGTGATGGGTGAACTAGTGCTACCTCCCCAGTCACCCTCTGCCCTCCACACCTCCCTGCTACACTGCATTAGGGGAAGCATCTACATTTGTAGACTTGTATCAGGAGAGTCTGTAGCTTTATTGCATTTACAGCTGTGAGGCTTGGGAGAGAGAAAAGCAACTACTCTGAGGTGCATACAAACCTCTGAGGTGCATAGGAGAGTGAGGTTTATTTCTAAGGAAGCCAATTCAATTTGTTCTGCAGAGCCCACACCTTAATGCATTAAGTGTTTTTTGGGGTTACCACTGGGACTGTATGTGTTTTTCAACCAAAGGCAGGCTTTGTGAGAATGTTTAAGTAAATCAATACGTGAGGTTTGTCTAAGGTTACATGTTTGTTAATGTTTTATTGATTACATTATTGATGGTAAATCATGTAACTTAATAAAGCTCTGGACTCCTTCTAATAAAGACAAAGAGGTTATTGCATTAAATGGCAACTTAAAGCAAAGAAACTTAATAATATAGCACATTATAAGACCACAGCCCAGAGACTGACAAATCTAATTCATTGTGGAGGTGGCTGTGGCGTTGCAGACACCAGGTTATGTCTTCAAGCAATTAGGCAGCCCAGGTCAAGTCAAAAAGAGGGGCAGGTCGGCTTTCTAAGCAATGCTATGGCCATAAAAGTAGGCAAGAAAAATGAACTGATCTAAAAGGATACTTGGAACAACTGTGAAAGCTCTGAGCAGGCGCTAGGCACCCTGCACAGAATTGCCCTGTATGGGCCCTAGCATGTGGATATTTCCTGCTCTCCAGAAATAGAGCATTTGTGAAGCACTATGGGATTGCTCAGGGTTAAGAGCATTTCCAAATAAATTATTCTTCCTGAAGAATCAAGGCTGCCTAGTGAGGGTGGATGACCACTTGGTTTACTTTTTCCTTTGTTTAGGTCTCAGAGGAGCTGGGGTTAGAACCAGAGATGATACGTGCACTGTTGCAGTTCTCAGTCTTTGTGTTCATGTTGTTAGTTTAGACTTCTTTTTGACATCAGCTTTCCCCATAACTGCTTCCCACATCTCCTAGGAGATGAATCTGTTTTGCTTTATTTTAAAGAAAGCTCTCATCACCCAGAGGGAAAAGAAGGAAAAAAAAAAAAAAAAAAAAAAGCCATGAAAATATGAAAATGCTTTTAAAAGGGAATGCAATAGTGAATTTCTAAGTGACTGAAGATTGCCTGTCCACGACACAATCCCATTTCCATGGCCGTGGAGGACAAATACTGCCGCTCCCCTCAGCATCTTTTTCCAGAATAGGCTTGACCATTGTGCCTGCCATAGGAGCCTCTGAGGACAAACAAACCATTATATTTCCAGGAAAAAAAAAAAAAAAATCACCTCCCCCAACTACCCTAGAACCTGCTGCTTTTTATTTAGCTCACAACAGATACTCCAGAGCTTGTCCCCTGAGTCACAGTCAGCCCTAGCTCATTTACCAACACACACAGTCCTGTCAGCACCCTTTTTGATCCAGACTAACTAATTAAATACAGGTGTCAGCAAGGCCATTAGGATCACTCTTGGGGCTGCTTCTAGCATTTTCAGGCCATCAGGAATATCATAGGCACCTGAACTTCTAGTTAGCATGTGCAAAGAACTCAGAGAGCCTGAGGGGTGGATCTCCTCTCCACAGAGCTGTCTTCTCTAGGACAGATGGACCCTGTTTTGACTCCTGGATTATCAACAAAACAATTAACTGGTAACATGGAAACCAGCTGTTTCCCCTTGCTTCCTATTTGAGACTCTCTGAAAAGCCTTGGAAAGTTGCCATGAGAGCTAAATCACTTGTTACTGTGAGCTGCATGTCTAGGCCTGGACTTTCAGCAGCAATTCCAGGTTAGAGATACTTCTGTTTTATAGAGCCCCAATCTCTGAAACTTCTCTAGGGATTAGATTACAGTGGAAGAAGTCTATGTCTGTCTGTCTGTCCTCATGTCATGCAGGACCTTGTGTGACTGGGTCACTGAAACAGAAGGCAGTTATTGCTGTGATGAAACATGGATCCCCTATGTAAGAAAGTGTTGGATATCGTTTGGAATCCATTGCCCAGGTCTACAGATTCAGGCAAATAAAATGAAAATGCTTGAGATCAGTGGGTGTATTTTGAAAATGTAGATCTATGAGCTCAGGAAGTCATACCTGCTGGTGAGCACTTTGAATTTCTCATCTTCTTAGTTAAAATACTATTTTCTTTGGAAGTTCAAGGATTGGTGTTGATTCTGCTTCTAGTTACACCTTTGTGAAATCAGAGTAGTTATTGGGTTTTGCATGAACAGAGCAGGATCTGGCATTGCGTATTTGAAGATGTGATTTAATCCTGTGGGAAACAGCATCTATACCCTTGAGAATTCAAAGGAAAATGCATATAAAAAGCAGTTCTCTTTATTTGTTTAATAATGAATATGCCTTGCTCTGTAATGTGTATTAGGATGAATCCACTGAGTCTGTAATCAGCATGCTGAACCACACAACAACCCTTCCACAAAAATCACTGCATCTTCATCATACAAACCTTTGGAAGGGCAAAAAACTTCATCACCCAAGTATCATCTCAGAAAAACTAAAGGAAGTGACTAAACAAAACAAAAAACCTTGGGAAAATTCTTCCACTTTTATTGGCTCCATAATGAGGAAGAAAGTGGGCCATATGTAGTAGATTACATAGTGTACTTTAAATTAGTTGTCTCTCTGGAAGGTAGCTTGTGTGACACTGATAATTGGCTTTATTTTTTAAAAAAAAAAAAAAAAAGGCAGTTTTGATGATGGGCCACTGATGCTCTGGTGTGTGCAAAATTACTTCCAAAATGTATGACCTATATTGTAGCAAATTACTCTGACTTGACCATTGCTCACAGGTTATGAAACTAATGAGCTTACAAAATGTTGCCAACCAAGTTTCAGTCTCCACTAGGAAACGTTGGTCAGAACTGGTTCCCAACACAGCGAACGACGAGCCACTCAAGCATTGGGAGTGGGAGAGAGTCAAAGCCTTCATTTGTCCATTTCTGAGACAAATTTTATGTGGGACATGAATAATGGTGGAATGGAATGATTGAACAGTTAAAAGTTTAAAGCCATACTGGCTTTACAGCCAATAGTTGTTTCTTCCACATTGCCCTGACTCCGGATTGCTCTGCCAGAATTGCCAATAACCATGGCCATGGCCTCTGTCCTGCTATCCCCTGTTGTCTCTGCTCCTTCATTTTTCTGAATCCAGCTAAACTGGAGAGGAGAAGATGCAAAAGCAGAAAATGTGCTGCAGCATCAGGATGAGAACATAATTCATCCAGGTGAGCTGTATACTATTATATCTTTTCCAATCTTTCTTTTCTCCTCTTCTTTTGTCTTATAGCATGTTGTGTTCTCATCTAATTATGATCTGACAGTGTAAACGCTTGGTAACATATTAATATTTATTCCCATGAATAGCCCCTCTAAAATGAAATAATTAGTGTTTGCAGGATCAAAACCATCATAAAGTCTGTGTTCTTTGAGGTTGCAAGTATGTTTTGAATTTGCTCCTTAAGCTGCTTTGAACACTCTGGGCAATGCAAAAATAATGCATAACAATGACTTTTCAATAATAATACGTAATAATTTGTCAGTGATGAGGAGGGAACACATCTGATTCAATCACAACCTTATTATGATATGTTATTTCTTTTTTCTTTTTACAAGCTTGTTAAATTAACATGAATGAGGTACAGTACCCTGGGTTTTATTGGAGGCATAAGAATCAAACTGATTTACAAAATGTTCTCTATTATTGCAAATAATTGAAAAACAAAGGAAAATATTCTCTTCAAGAATTTAACATACATGATTTCTCCTAAAAAGCTAGAGCTATGGGGAATAGACAGCATTAATTCTCTGTATGCTCTTTTCAACTTGCATTATTTTTTAATCCTTTCAATAACTCAAGACCCACTGTGCGTAGTTTAGAGCTTTTTTTTTTTTTTTTTTTCCTGATCAGTGTTCACACTCCAATGTGAGGTCACTTTCTTTAGGCATGACTTGGATATCTAACTTTATTCCTTATTTATTTGTTATGGTAGGACCCAGCATTATCAATCACTGTGCTAGATACTGTATGGACTTGTGACAAAGATGATGGCCCAGTCTACATAAGGAGGGTCAGGATAAGACGACATGCTCAGCTCTTCTGTCAGATTTGCAGAAGCTGCCACATAATTTTCCCAGCCTACCTTGTCCCCATCCATTGGATACGCCTTTAAAAAAATGTAAATATAAAATTATGTAGAAGTAAAACTAGCAGTGGTGAAGGTGGTGGAAGATAGAGCAGATACTGATGGGATTTGTACCTTATTAAATGGTCCACGGTAGGAAAACATTTGGAAATGACTCTCCATTTCAGTTCTTTTGTAAGTTTTTGCTCCTGGAAGACGCTAGGGCAGTGTTTTTCCTGCTCTTAGTGATTCAAAGGACAAAAAAAATGTGCTGAGGTGGCAATGAGGTGGAGCGTGGCTGCTGGGGGGCGCACAGGCCCCCGCGCAAGGGGGCTGCACAGGCCCTCGGAGCACGTCTTTCCCTTCCTGGTGCACACAGGGCGTGCGGGTCATGATGCTCCTCTCACACCCAGCAAGAGAGGATTCTCATCCCTGTCATGTAGTGCAGGATGAGAGCCAGAAGAGCTTCGTATCCCCATGGCCTCTGGGAGCTGCTCAGAGAGGGAGGAGGTGGGAAGAGAGAAAAGATATTATTGACAATTGCGGGTCAGTTTCTGGCTAACTCTTAAACATGTCCCAATTTTGTCTAGTTAGCATTTCATCAAAATGCAGCTATGTTTTAAGCAAAAATCTCTGAAGCGTTTCTCTCCAGTGAAGTCCATTACATTTTGTGCTGCAGAACTTTGATCTCGCAGAACAGTCTCTCTATATTAAGTAATAAGGCATCATTTGGTTTGCATTTCATCCATTCTTTATCACATTTACATTCAGGTAATTGCTTCCACATGCTTTTTAGTAAAAGAAAAATCCAACGGCAGTTCAGGCATGTTTATGCTTATGGATGGATCGACTAAGTGAAGTGTCAGTGCTTTATTTTTTCTTTTTCCTCTTCACCCCAAGTGACTGATCCTAAAAAAAAAAAAAAAAAACTTCTTTGTTTGGGGGAGGAGAAGAAGAGCTGGCAATAAATGTTTAAAAATTTACCAAAATTGCTCCCAACTGAGATGGTTTAAAAGCGATAATTTAATATGCATGAATCTTTAACACTTGCCATGCCATTGTGTTTATGTCAGGATAGGCCTCCTGTGCATTCAGTTGTGTGTCACGGTTTAATGTGACAAGACTATAACTTTTTCCATGCTACAACCATAAACGAGAATGGACTGCAAATGTAACCCAGGTAGTATTCCTACAAAATGGAGCAAAGCTATATTTTATGTTTCTAGAAATTTGGGATTAGTAACTATGTCTTCTGCACTGCTATAGGGAAGAGAAATAGTTTGCCAACTACAGCATGAATTGTGAGACCTGAGAGAACAGTGGTGTGAACATACTAAAATACAGTGATTTATGCATGAAAGTGATTACAGATCACAGAATAGTTGAGGCTGGAAGGGACCTCCAGAGACCTTCTAGTCCAACCCCCCTGCTCCAGCAGGGAGACCTAGAGCACGTGGCACAGGGTGGCATCTCAGCGGGTTTGGAAGATCTTCAAAGAAGGAGACTCCACAACCTCTCTGGGCAGCCTGTGCCAGGGCTCTGGCAGTAAAGAGGCTCTTCCTCATGTGGAGTTGGAACTTCCTGTGTTTCAGCTTGCACCCATTACTCCTTGTTCTATCACTGGCCACCACCAAGAAGAGTTTGGCTTCATCCTCTTTACATTCTCGTCTCAGGTATTTGTACATATTAATAAGATCCCCTTTCAATTTTCTCTTCTCCAGGCTAAACAGGCCCAGCTCACTTAGTCTTCCCTCATAAAATAGATGTTCAATCCCCTTAATCATCTTCGTTGCTCTATGCTGGACCCTCTCTAGAAGCTCCACGTCCCTCTTGTCCTGGGGAGCCCAGAACTGCACCCAGTACTCCAGGTGTGGCCTCACCAGAGCTGAGCAGAGGGGCAGCATCCTCTCCCTCGACCTGCTGGCAGCGCTCCTCCTCATGCAGGCCAGGATCCCACTGGCCTTCTTGGCCACGAGGGGACATTGCTGCCTCCTGGTTAACTTGTTGTCAACCAGGACTCCCTCATCCCTCTCCGTGGAGCTGCTTTCCAGCAGGTCAACCCCTAGTCTATACTGGTGTCTGGGGTTATTCCTCCCCAGGCGCAGGACGCTGCACTTGTCCTTGTAGAACCTCATGAGGTTCCTCTCTGCCCAACTCTCTCACCTGTCTAGGTCCCTCTGAATGGCAGCACAGCCCTCTGGAGTGTGGGCCACTCCATCCAGTTTTGTATCACCTGCAAACTTGTTGAGGGTGCCCTCTGTGCCCTCATCCAAGTCATTGATGGTGTCATTGTTGAGAAGGAGCAGAAACAAAGTACGGGCTGTGCTGCAAGATACAGAACAGATTCATTTTCTGTGAACTGTATAAAGATTGATCTTCATACACTGGCAGATGTTGTCAGTGGAGTTGTCTTTTTTTTGTTTGTTTTTGCTAATGTTAATGGAAATGTGCTAGCACAATTTGCCAGAAACACTTAAAGCTGTTAAGATAGAGTGAAATGGAAAGAAGCTGTGAGAAGACAAACCCAGGAGATTTGGCACCCGCCTTGGTGACAGGAAGCACAAATTTGGAGGAGAATCTCTTATTCTGGGGTCATAGCAAATTTTGCAGAAGTATGTTTTTTTATTTAGGGACTGCAGTAAACATTGTAGGCATTTTTCTTATCTTTTTAGATAGTGGCTTCTTGGGATGAGTGGGGAAGAAAGATTCAAGAGAGAGCTGTTTTTAAGTAGAGAGTAGAGAGCGAGTCACGACTGCCTTGGGTGCTAATCCACTTCACTGTATTTGTATAGTAAGTAGGAGAGAGGGCATGGCAAGGTGATGTGCGTGTCAATACGCCTCTGTGTGCTTAGCAGAAGGACTAATATAGTGTGCAAAGCTACCACTTTTACTTAGCCACCAAGCTGCCTCCAGAAAGACCCAAATAGATTATTTGTTTGTTTGGGGGTATTTATCACAATGTTTGAGAACTTCATAGACTTTAATGTAGTCCTCCTTGTGCTACACCTTGATAGCAAGACAGGGATAAGGAGTTCCGCTGTAACTTAGGTCCTGCTAAATGCAGGTCAAGAGGCACTTAGGTGAAGGACGTTTCCTCAGGATCAGCCTGGCACCCTAACGGAAGGGGCGCAGCTCCTCATTTGTGATGCAAATTTTTTGACTCTTGGAAGAGTCAAGAGCCTAATGGTAGGAGCTGTAGCAGCTGCACAGAGAGGGAGGAGCTGCTTCCCACAGCTAGGACACAGTTTTCTTCCAGTTCTGTCGACAGAAACACCCACACTGAACTTTTCCACAAATTTCTATGAATTTCTGGGCACTTTGTTTCCCCAGACTCAGGGGAATCTACACAGTCTTTGCCTTTGTAGATGTATCTTTGCCTTATGGTTAGGAGGTTGGTTCCTCAGTTCCTCTACCATGGTTGTGCCACAATTTTGGAATTTTTTTTATTCGAACTTAAAGCATTATGTGACTGAGTGCTATGTAGACTAGGAAAGAATAAACCCATAAACTTGGCTGTATGAGCCTGTGCTTCCCTGTGCAATCACTTGCCCGGGGTTAAACTACAGTTCTAAGATCTATGGATGGAATGTGGGCAAAAATTACCTTTATTAAAATATATTATGAACACTTGCAAAACTTCAAGTATGAAAGTGTCATAGACCAGGCGTTTGTGCAAGAGTAACCGTAGAAGCGTTTCACATTGAGAAAAAATAGAATACAGAGAAGTCTCTCTGATACTGTCTCATTCATTCTTGTGCATTTGTCCTTGAGCCAAGAGGTCAACTAAGAAATTAAGTTTCTTGTAGAAAATACTGTGATTTTGGAGCAGCATTTTATTAGCCTTTTGTTGTTTTTTAAACCAATGCACAAGGGTTAATTGTCCATTTCTGAGGAACATGAACATTTCTGTCAGAGGACAAATATCTTGGAGTGGACTATTCATTCCATGATGGAAATCTTAAAGTAGTATTGAATAATTGAGCGAGGAAGAGCCTAACCTCATAGTGTCATAGAATAATTTGGGTAGGAGTGTATAGTACAAACTTCTGCCCAAGGCAGGGGCAGCTACAGAATCAAACCAGGGGCTTTGTCCGGCTGGATGTTGAAAACCTCCAAGGATGGAGACTCCACAGTCGCTGTGAACAACCTCTTCCCCAGCTTGGCTGTCCTCATGGGGAGAAAGATTTTTCTTATACCCAGGCTGAAAGGCACAAAATCTTTGAACTTATGTCCCTTGCCTCTCATCCTTCCACCATGTGAAGAGCCTGGCTCTGTCATCTTCTTGATAACCTCCTTGTAGACACTGGGGGGCTGCAGTTAGGTCCCCTCAGAGTTGTCCCTTCTCCAGGCTGAACAAGCCTTAATCCCTCAGCCTCTCCTCATAGGACAAGTGCTTCAGCCCCAATCATCTCAGGTCTTCAGCGAGCTGAACTCCAGGTTATTATGTCCCTCTTGTATTGGGTGACTAAGACTAGAGACAGTATCTAGGTGTAGTCTAGAGAATGTTGAGTGGAGGGACTGACTCAATCAAGAAGATTGTGCTTCTCTCCCTATGGTCCCGGATGCTGTTGTGCTCCTGTGTTCTGTACATACCTGTAAGGTTATTTGAGCAGCAATGTAAGCAGCATGCCACCTGTGCAGGGTACCTGACACGGCCCCATAGGCTTGGCTGCCCTGCCAGACAGCAGCAGACCACATCACGGGAGGAGGGATTGATTTGTCCTAGCTCATATATAACCCTATACTTTCAGCTCGTCACATGTGATTAAATCAGTGTTGATAGCAAGTCTGAGAAGGGAAGTGAGAGTGAATTTGCACTAGTTGAAATTCAGCTGGAATGAAAATAGCAGAGAGGAGTGGATGAAAACTGTCACATATTTGTGTTGCAGGTGCTTACTCTAGACCCCAGCATTGTCAGAGACTCCCCTCTCTCTCTTCCTACCATGTTTTATTAAGCCAGTTTCTCTGAGCGTAAGGACCGTTTTTTTCCCTTTAATGTTAATGTCTACAGTTGAAATCTCCTGTTTTCTCACCTGAAAGACAACTTGGTTATAAACTTCCATTCAGCTTCATGTAGGCCTCATGGTATAAATATTGCCAGTAGCCTGCCTCTCACGTAGCTCATTTTCTCACTTTATAAAGAGATACAGAAATGGAGGCAAATACTTTAAAAAAAAAAAAAAAAAAAAAGTGTTCTTATTCCCTTCACAGAAGAAACAACAAGAATTTGAAGAGAGATAAGTCACTGTTTTTGCTGGGATTGTGCATTGTGCTCTTTCCTTAGGACCTGTCTTTTCTCATCACCATCGCCTCTTCACTTCAATCTGTCTATGTGGTTTTCAGTGTTGGCTGCAATGTCTGTCATCAGCCAATATGGAAAACTTGTAACAGCATAAACTTTAAAAATTAGCCCAGACAGCCTATTTGCAGTTTAATAAATGCACACGTAAGCCAGCTGCTGGGACGTAGTAAGCTTTTCCATGAAATGGTGGGAAGACTTGTCCGCCTTGAGCTGAGGAAGTCCTAAAAGGACTCACCGCTCCTTGCAGCGACCCATGTCAGTCTCACCACCACCCCTTCCCTTCGTGGATTTTTCAGGATTTACGTGATCACTCTAGAGAATTAACTGCAGTCTTTCCACAGTGTTATGTAGAAGCAATATCAACTGCAGTCAGCAAAAAGCAGAGAAGTACAAACACAAGTCTTGGCAGACAAATAAAGAAAGAGCAGATTGTAAAACAGAAAAAGTTGATATTATGTTTATTTGTAGGTCTTTAACCTCCCCAGCAGTCTGTTCCAAAAATGATTAAGAGTTAGTGTTTTTCCGATATTTACTTAAAAAGAAGGTGAGGAGAAGTACTTCCAATATACTTTTAAATATCTGGCTGCTAACAACGTCTGCAATATATGTCAAGTTATTGTCTTCACATACAGAGATGAGGAAAATCAATTTTGGTTTCCAAAGGACACACTCACTGGTTGAGAAGGTCACTAAATACTTGCAGTTGCTCAGTGGACTTGGAACAAGATCCCATCTGCAAGGCACCACTGCCCTGCTCGCACTCAGAGGGGAGAGTAAGGGAACCCATGTACCAGAGAAATGTTCTTTATGCCCCTAAAATAATCTTGCATTGTCAACGATAATCACATAGGGAGTCATGTATTCTGTAGCCTTCTCAAGCACATGCCAAGGAATACTTTGATCCATGTTTTCAAATATAAGCATACTTGTGGCGCTTACTTGGGAAAAATAGTTTGAGAACACCTCAGTCATTAACACAAAATATTACTGTTGCAGTGCTGTCAAAGTCGCAGCTGGCCTAGGTTATCTGCTGGGCAAGTGCTAGTCACACAAACCAGGCTTAGCTAAGGGCTATAATTCATAAACTCAGCATTTCACGGATTATGTCTTTTAGTTTTCCCTTATTGCCATTTTGGATATTGATTTAGCTGCAATATGTGACTGCTGTGATTTCTCATTGGGGTAATCTCCCCCTGTGGTACACAGTTTCTCTGTGTATTCCTTAACGAAACGTGTACAAATGCAAACTGTATGTGTAATTTTATGTATTTCTTAGATGGATCGCTTTTGAATAAAAATAGAGTAATGCAGGTTATGGGGGAAAAATGCTATCAAAAAAAGTTACAAAAGTAACAAATATTAACAAAAAATTTTCTGAGGTAAAAGCATCTATAGGAGAGCCAGGAAATCTTAGATCTATTTGTACCTCTGACCCAGACTTTGTCAGAGGGCTTCATTATTACTGGATGTCTTAGCTTTTATTTGGAAGATATAGATTATGATACTTCCCACCTCAGGGATCATTGAGAGTTACTGCATTCCTGACTGTAAAGCACTTCAAGATGTTCCAGGAGAAAGGATTGTAAAGTACAGTTGTACTTTATAATACATATACATATGCAATTGTAGTATCTTGCAGAACTACAGGAATCAATATTAAGAAGAGTGGTGGTGAAGAAAACAAAATTTTCTTTCTGATTCTTTTCTGTCCCATATATTCTGTGTAATTAAAACAGCTTCTAGATTGTGCAATACACAAATACACTCCGATATTGAAGCACTGAATTCTTAAGAAAATGTGCATGTTCTCTACCTTGTGTATACCAGGTTAGCTGGGACAGTAATTTTAAAATGGACTATTTAGATCTACAGGTCCATATTGATGGGGAAAGAAAGATCCCCATCTCTTCTAAGATATTATACCAAAAAAAATCTCTCTTGTTCTGTAGTATCTTAATCTGAGACTCTTCTTTTTTTTTTTTTTTTTTTTTTTTTTTGGTCAGTGCTGAAGTCCCTGTAACATATTAGGTCTTTTCTTTCAGTTGTCTTATTCTCATTTATAGTATTTTTAGCTAATCTTATTTATTGTCCTACATCCTATGGTAGTTTGTTTGCATTCTTTATATCTTAGGTGTGTAGCTACCTTCATCGCTTTATAAAGTTGCCTGTTTCTTACCAGCTCTTGATTTGATCAAGCATCTCAGCATAAGGCTTTCTTACTGCTTAGTACGGCTAAACTCCTTTATATATTTAAGTGGCCTTGAACATAACCACTTCTACAGCACAGCCAACCTAAAACAAAACTCCAGAATCAACCAGACTGAAATATCTGAAATTGAAATTTGACTCCCAGTGTTGTTGCCTCAGGCCGACCTTCTGTATGGGAGAAAATCTGGCTCAGAAAAAAAAAAAAAAAAAAAAAAAGGGCATAGAGTCTCTATAGAGTCTCTTTTTTCATCCCCTCCTATCTGTTCTGATCTTATTTGTACATCTGAAAAAATAATCCTGAATATGTTCCAGCCTTTTTTGATGATTAATTATCAACCCCTTCCTAATGATTTTTCTCTTCCTTAATTTTATAAATGTCAATTCTTAAGATCTTCTGCCCATGTTTAGACTCAAAGTACCTTGGGTCAGTTATATGGCTACTACATGTGCAGGTTTAGTTCAGGTTACTGCCAGCTAAACACATGAATCACCCATGGTGATGACCCATGTTTATAAGTGTACAGAGATAGAACAAACATTCCTGTTTCCATTGACTTGCCTGTCAGTATGGGACAGGTGACTTAAACTGTCCTTTGACCTTAGAATAAAATGCTAAGAAAAAAAAAAATCATTAAATGATCTTCGTTCTTTAGAAATGCATAAAATTATCCATTCCTTAATCAGTTACACACTTGTATATTTATGTCCTCTCCCACAGGAAAGACTTGAACAGGCTTCCACATTATGTAATGTAGCTGTTGTAAAATAATGTTGTAAAATATATGTTGTAAAATAATCCACAAATAATACAGAATATTTCTAATTTTATTGTCATGTGTGGCACACAGGAAAAACTAGTGGTAGGTTACCTCTGAATGTTTATTTCAAGTATTTTACATGGATTAAATGTAAAACTGATCATTTAAAAAAAAAAAAAAAAAAAAAGTGTTCTTATT
>VZSV01000021.1:3324284-3346613 GCA_013398735.1 Nothocercus julius
TGTCAGGCAAAAGAATTGTTTCAGTCATTAGACCATTTCCTCTGCTCTCTTCCTTTCTAAATCATGAATGTGTTGGGACCACTTGCAGTAGAATGGATGTCTGAGTAGAATTTGACTGAATTTCTTTAGGTGCATTAGAAATTAGACTAAAGTACATCAGAAACTACTTATGATAATGACTATAAATATTTAGTCAGTGGACTTTCAAAAATGAGATGATTAATATAAAATCTATAAGGTCTAAAATCTTTAAGTGTATAAAGTTTATTCTTATTTTTAATATGACTTCTCCCTCTATTTCTTCAGACCGATTTTGGTTCTGATCCTGCACAGAATTACTTTAACTCCTGACTATATGCATGTAAATAAGCCAATTGGCTCCAAATATACTACTCCTGTGAGAGGGTAAGCACATGCACACCTATTTACAGTATAAGTCATTAGCACAAGCAAAGGAATTGCTGAATGTGATACTACCTTATTACATGCAGTTGGATTTTGACACTCAAACACTCAGTTAAGCAATTATTTCTCCACACGGAACTGAAAACGCAGGTATTTTTAAATAGTATCGTTTTTTTTTTTCCAAAGCAGATCACGAAAAAGGGTACAAACATGACCTTTAATCGTTCAGAATATGCAGTGGGGAGGAGGGATTTGTTTGCTGAGCGCTTGACCTGCTGCAAACACAGCACTGTAACATTGTCACTATAATTTTTAAAGCGGCAGAAGCAGAGGTTAATTGCTTGCATTTACTGCACAGTTCAAAGTGACCTTACACGAAAGATGTAGCCTAACGGCTGTTTGAACTTTACAGTCTGAAATTTCATACCATTTGTTGGAATTACTTTTTAATTAGCCCTTTGGGGATATATATGGTGTTTATTGATTATCCTTCAGTAGTTCTTTTTTAAATAACAGATTAATTCTATGCCGGGTAGCCTGGTTGTGCTCTGCCATTCCTCTGCCTCCTTGCAGGGTTTTGGATGGGGACAGCAGCACACAAAGGCAGAGGGAGCACAGAGATGTCCAGAGCAGCTGGATGCAGTGGGCACACGGGTACCCAAGTACCCACGGCACGGCCGCAGTGCGTGGCATCGAGCACAAAGAGCTCTTCTAGCTGTCGCCTGTTTAGCTAGCCCCACGGGAGGAAGAAGTATCGTTTCTTCAGTGCAAAGCCAACGTTATTTTTTGCTGCTGAGGGTATGACTTACGAGCTTTGGTGCTGCTTTTCCTCGTGTGGCTGCAGGTGCCAGCCTCGTTACCCCAGTGTCGTAATGTTGCCTGATGCAACCAGGGGCAAAATTTTAAAAAGTTTATCTAACTGAACCGCTGAGGAAACCAAGGGCTGTGTTTTCACTTTCTGGCAGAGAGAAATGAACAGTTTTTGTCCACCAAAGAGAGGTCTCTTTCTCTCCTCCCTTTACTTCTCCCCCTTTTTGCTTCTTCATGGGCAGGCTCCCATTAGATGTGTAAGTCATTCATCTCTGTATCCACATCGTTTTCATTCCTAGACTGATTTTCTGCTGCTGTCGAAAGCTGACTAAGCAGGCAACCAGATAACCATGGCAACTGGCCCCTGGCAAGCAACTGGAGGGCATGGCTGGGAGTGAGCCATTCAAGAGAGCTACGTCCCCTATTTTTCTAATAATTTTGCCTCAAGCTATAAACTGAAGCTATATGCCCAGATGCATATATATGGTGCCATAGAGCAAGTTAGTGGCTAGTTCTGCAGCCACTGGACAGTTCTGCCTTTCTTGCTGTGAGCAATTTCAGCTTTAAAGGCTGAACAGTACTTTCTGTTCATTAGCAGATTGATCTCCGCAGCCATCCTGCAAGTAGGTGGTGAAGACAATTGTGCTGCTTTAGAGATGGGAATTCTGAACCAGGGCAGCCAACATGGGACTTTTTCTAGGACTGCAAAGAGATCATTCGGAATTTTCTAGCTCTCCATCTACATGTCCCCCTTTTATGCTCATCCTGTAGTCAAAAGCTTTTTAAAGGGCAGAAATTGATTTAAGTAATAAAGTTTTTTGTTTTGGTTTGTTTTTTTGTTTTTTTTAGCTTTTCTATTTCAAAGAAAAAGTCCACCCTTACTTGTGGGGGGAGAGTAAGCAAGAAGCAACATCGCTTATGCTGCAAGGTTTAAATATCAGTTTTTGTTCTGAAGGAGAATCCTGAAAAGGCTGGAAATCTTGGAGTGGTGTTTGGCAGGTTATACACAGGGGATCCTCTGAATTTTGATCCCTAGAGGCTACCAATAGTTAAACAGAAAAGCAGGCCAAGAGCAATACAAGGATCACGCTCAGATAGTCCATCCACAATGATATGGAAAATGCCCACACACAGCCCAAACACTTTCATTGCTGCCTTCTCTCTGCCACGTTGAAGGAGGATGCTTCTTCATAAAACAACCCATACAAGTACAAGAAAAGCCAGCATGAGGTAGGAAAGCAAGGCAGACTGCTCAGGCAACTTTAACTTTTTCTTACTTTATACCAAGACACTGTCTGGAAGGTGACTGCGGAGTCCTGGTGAACTTTACAGGGCAGCAGCACTTCTTCAGCACATCTCACGGCAACATCTGGCACAGCCACAGAAGTCCCATGGATCAAGCACCAGACTGCAAAGCACAGGTACACGTTGGTTTTAAAAGAGGTTGAGGAGGCATCTGGGCTTCCCAAAAAACCCCCCCTGCAAAATAAGTGAAAGATCAGAAGGAAAAACGCAAGGCTCCCCACTCACCGTTGCACAGGATGAAGAGCCGAGCAGAGGCTCTCAGAGACATGTTGCCTAAAATCGCGGGGCGGCAGCAGCAGCAGCAGCAGCAGCAGGGTGCCTCCGAGCAGGAAGGGCGGTGAGAGCAGAGTGAAACAGCTACAGCTTCTACAGCAATATTTCTGGGGGCAGACTGGGGAATCCCCAGGCCGGACTTGTTCTGAAGTTCACCACGTCACAGGGAAAATCCCTACGTGCAGGAGCCAGCACTCCTCCCAGGAAATCTGTTTAGGTCACTCCTATTTTTCCAACTGCCTGTTGATTGGCCTTGATCTTATTGCACACCGGGTGATGGACCCTGTTATAGAGACAGTATTGGGGCACTGTGGGCCAGCATGAAGGGCATCAAAACAGGTGCTGAAATAATCTCTCTCGTCTGACAAAATGTCAGGGAAAAGAGTTTGTCAGCCTCTTGAAATCCCCTCTCAGCTCTTTTTTTTTTTTTTTTCCCTGCTGTTTCTGATAACATAGAGTCTGTGAAGAAAAAGCTTGGCCAAATTCAGTGGCATTTCTGAAACCACATTTAAAGCATCAGGCGGTAACATGAGGAAGACCCTGTGACGTGGCTGAGGGCTAAGCAGGTATTTGCAGCATGACTGCATTATGCTGCATGTGTGGCTCCCCATATAGACGCTCATGATCTAGAAGTATCCCTTCTCAGTGCTTCTTGTCATTCGAAACAAGCAGGTGCAACTAGAATGACATAATTCTACTAAACTATATGCTAGAAATTTTCCCCATACAAACAAATGAAGGCAGCTCCTAGCAGAGGAACCATTCGGACATCCCCTCTAGATGTCTAAAAAAAAAAAAAAAAAAAAAAAAAAACTCCTTTCCTGTGATATGTGAGAGCTGTTTCCCCCTGGAGAATTTCTGAGGAAGTCTGAGGTCGATCACATAAGCATTTACAAATCTTGAAACTCTGAAAGTTGCTGACGTGTTACTTTTGGAAAGCAGATGTGGCCATTGTCTTTAGGCTACTGAGTTCAAGATGGTCAGACGTCTTTTAGGAGCTTTTTCAGTTTTGATGGGTAGCGGGTGTACAGTCAACCGCTTCCAAAAACCAGGTTCCTTGAGGACGCACCAGGCTGGGCACTCTACAGCCAAATCACCTTTAAAAATCTTTGAGAGGAGAAGTTAGTTTGGCAGAACCTCAGCACATAAAAGTCCATCTCAGCCCAGCAAGCTCAGTGGGTGGGTTTGGAAACCCCAGTCTGTGCTGTGAGGGAAGTCAGGCAGCAATTTCACCAGGAACCTCGCTGTTGAAAGAGCCTACCTATTTTTGAAGCTTTTTGCTTTGATCTTCATTGACAGACGTAATAAATATAACAGTCTCTAAGCTTTATTTTTCTACTTTCCTGTTTCAAATACCTGAATCCTTTACCTAGAAGACAGGTACGAGTAAAAAAATAAATCCGAGTGGTTCTCTCCAGAGGGAGAGAAAACACAAACTCTTGCTGCTTCCTCCTCTATGAGATGATGATAGAGTCCTTGCAGAGAAGACAGAAGCAAACGCATTCTCCTGGAGGAAATCGTGGAGAGATGGGGGCTCCAGCTAATATATTTCCCATCTGTTCTCCACTGCAGTGATAGCTCTCTTGCCCCCACAAGTCAGGCACACTGAGGAGGGTGCGCCTGAGGGGGGTGCTCAGCTTTCATCCACGCGTCTATGGGCTCCGCAGAGCTACCCATTTACCTTTCAAAAACCTCCCTTGGCTTGCAGGGAAACCCACAGTGACAAACGCAGAGTAAACGACTAGCCCGGCTGTGGGCCAGCCCACAGAAACCTTTCCCCAAATGGGCTGGCCAGACAGAGGCGAGAGGAGGATGAAGCACGCTCAGGTCTGAGGTCATTAGTTTCCCTTCACAGAAGTTGAAAAACAAGTGTGCGTAGAGGGGCAGGCTGCAGCTTGGTTTGGGAAATGTGCACAACGTGCACACTTGCAAGGGGATGTTCAGAAGCATTCCTCCTCTCTTAGTTTAAACACAGGAGTTGACACGCTTCAAGCACATGGTTTTTCCCTCTAGGAGAGGCACTGCTTCAAGGAAAACAGCCCTTTTCCTCCAAAAGTATTTGCAAGCTCAGCTGCTCTTCCGCAGCAAAATATGTGAAGCAAGATATGAAAAAAAAGGAAACTGAAACTCCCTGTGCGAGGGGAGGAGAAATCTGCTTCTAAACTTTCCCTGGTCAGGATTTTCTCTAGGGAAACTCTGAACTAGCTTGTACTTTCCATCCAACTCTTGGTGGGGTTTTTTATATGGTTTCAAAGAATAAGCCTGTTTCTTATCTCCAGAGTCCTGGAAGCTGCTCTGAGTTTTCTTCCGCTCCTCCTGAGTGGACACAAAGGGAGGTCAGCAGGACTGGCCTGGGGATGGGAGTGAGGAGGAGGCTGTGACTGCTTGTCTGCCTTTGGTGGGAGAGATGGAGGTGCCTCTTTGCAGGGCTCTTTAGAAATTGCAGGAGCCACATGGCGATGAGAGTAACTGGAAATTTATCACTGAACACACTGTTCTATGGAACAGATGCAGACATGTCCTACTCCCCCTTGCTCCCCTTCCTTGGCCGAAACGCTGACTGCAACCACCATAAGCCCCCTGCCTCATGGAGTAAGAGAGGCCAGAGCTGCACATGCATTGAGTGGCATTAGCAAGCGGCATATCACGGAATCATGGAGTGGTTAAGGTTGGAAGGGACCTCTAGAGACCATCTAGTCCAACCCTCCCTGCACAAGCAGGGACACCTAGAGCACGTGGCACAGGATCCCTAAGGAGTAGCCAAGCTCTGCCCAGCTCTCTCCTAGCAAGGCCACTTGTGTGGGGCCTCTGCCTTCAAACTCACTGCTGATTTTCACAGATTTCAAAGGCACTTAATTCTCCCTCAGCCCCTATCCCTCTGTCACATTGACAGAAAGCAGGTTCAGTGCGTACTGGCTGATAGACTGTTAGATGGCATGATCATGGAAATTTCATTCCCTGCAGAAAATGAGGCTAGAAGAGCATGGATATAGGATGGATTCATGGGAGAAGGTCAGAAAGACACTGTGGATTGTCCCAGTGTTGGTAGAGTCTGGAGACTGCTGCACATGGAATCATGTTCTTTTCCATTGAAGCAGGTCATTACCAGCACCCTTAGATATTCAGGTAGCAGATCACTTATTTTCTATTCCAGTGTGTGGTTGTCAAAGACAACCTGAGCTCTGGTATTCATCAGAAAGCACATAGTATTCTTTCTAAGAGGAGAATATGATGGATTTAAAAATAAATAAATTTAAAATAAATAAATAAACAAATAAATAAAAAGCTTATCTCTTCAGACTGAGGAGCTCTCCACAATAAAGCAACAAAAGTTAAGAGGACGAAGGTGACAAAATAGCAATTCTGGAATGGCACAGATTTTTCTGTATTAGGAAATGATAGTTAAAGCTACACTGTTCCACTGAGTTCAGGTTTCTGCTTGAATTAGGTTCATCGGTGCGCTGTATGCCTATGATTTTAGGACCACTGAAGAGCTTTTTATTTATCCATTTATTTATTTACTTTATCCGCTTCCTGTACAACAACAACAACAACAAAAAAACTGCCTGTATCAGATCAACCGATAAAAGCAGGGAGGCTTTTGTTTTATGTTCCTGTAGACAACTGTTTCTTAAATAATGTATTATGTGTCATGTCAGAATGTCAGATCATAGGCACTGTCAGTTGAACGAACAGTCACAGAAGATCCCACAGCACCAAGTGCATAGTCATATATTTCAAGGGGCCCAGCAGAGTTGCAGTCATTGCATTTCCTTTCCTGTCTTACCAGGACCTTGATGCTCACCACATCAACAATTAAAAGCAACTGACAGTTTCCAGATTGTAGATGAGAGGTATGTGGATTACTCATTAACTGGAGTCAGCAAACATTTAAGGACAAAGTTCTCTTCCTTACCCTTTCATGGCAAATGTTGGTTCAGAGTTAAGTCAGTAGCAATCCAGGAATTCCGAGAGAATAACACTGTAAATGTGACCTACTATACAGCTCAGAGCCTTGCCCTACAGACTCTCTTCTGCTGCCAATTTAATAAACAACATCAAATTAATTGTACACAAATGGCCCTTCTTCTGAAATATCTGGGCATTAGGATGTGCAGTTTGAGATGTACCAGCCCTGTTTGTCAAAGCTGTGGTTAAGTATATTCATGTAGAACTTGAAATGTGACTCAAAATGGAAGTTGCCAAAATAAGAAGCCATTTTAGAAATTGTTGTCCTGGGAGCTTGGAAACTGCATTTAAGCAAACAGGAGCAAGCATTTATCCCATGTTTGTACACAGAGCTGTAGGAACTGAAGAAAGGCTGTACTAAAGATCTATCTACTCCATCATCTTGTCTCCAGCAGCACACAGTGAGATCTCAGAGTGGCCAAGCAGGTCAAGATGCTACATTAACACTACACTCCCAACATCTGATGAAAGTGCAGGCTGGAATATCATTCACAATCCCTGGTTGTTCTTTTCTATCCATTGTGCCCGATGGAGCTGGCATCACAGGACTGGGGGCACCTGGGACCATAGTTTGCAGGTTTGGAATGCCGATTTGCCGCTCACCCTCCTCATGGGGTGGTCTGTGTTGCCTGCTCCAGGAGGTAAAGCGCAGGTTATCACTTACTGTCTCTAGGGAGGCTCGTGCAAGAATAGTACCTCCACATTTCCTAAGAAGGATCCTGTGGAGATCCTTCTTAGACTTTGCATCTCCTTACCACTCCCTGCCAATGCTCTATTTTAGCAGAGCTATAACATCCAGATAGTCGGCCTGCAAATCAGGCTGTAGAAATATTTCTTTGCACTGGTGCTCTCATCTCACCTTCCCCTTGCCCGTACATCTCTTGGACATGCACACTACACTTCCTACTGTTGTAAGGATGCAGAGGGTCCCCTGGCCCTTGTGTGGCTACTGAGGACTAACTACTCACCACGTCAATTGCAGCCCCTCTTCTAGCTCCTACAGAATTTCTTCTGCCAATTTTTGTTTATACCTTCCCCATCCAAGGTCCCACTGAGTCATGGGACTTCCTTACCAGCTTCCCCTACCATCCGCAGCATCAGAAAGAGGAAGCTCGCTGGAGGGAGCAAGGCAGGGTGGGATCCTAGTGACTGCAAGGCCTGTTTCCATTCCCTTCCCTTGGCAGGCCTCCCAGCACAGCACCAGTGGGCACAGGGATGCCCTCAGGAGCTGATGGGGGTGCACCCCTGTTGGTTCCCTATTTCTGGTCCTTTGACCTTCAGCTCCCTCCCTTCTCTCATTTTTTGTCTGTATTTATTGGGCTTTCTCCACATCTTTCAAAGAGTACAAGATCAGTACAAGCATTTACTGACACTTCACCAGAATACTTGCCCAGACTGAGGAGATTTAAGGCATCCCCCCCTACTATGCCTAATAATCTGTGCCTTCACCAAATTGTCCTCTCACCCTATAGCCCCAATTCCAGCTCATTTATAAATAGGTTCAACAGCAGGGGCTCAAGAACAAACCCCTGTGGAACAAAGGGAGGAACAGAGACCTCCTGCAAATGGGAGCACTGCCTATTTATTCCTGCCTTTTTAATAGGTTATTTATATAATGACTTTTCCTCTTATCCCACGGTGCCTTAATTTCTTTCAGAGCCTTTCCTGATGGACCTTTATGTCTTTGGGAATCATTGCTGGGATTCTATATGGCTGACCTTGTTGTGGTTCTCATTTAACTTGACACAGTTTATGATTCTTTCTATTTTCTTTGCCTGGACACAACTTCTATTTTCTGAAGGAAATCTTCTGCTTCTAATAAATTCTTTCGTCCTGCTGTTAGTCATGTCAGCTTTTCTTTTGGTCTTTCCAAAGTCTTTGTCCATACAAAGCGTTTTAGAGCAAATGTGTTCCGACATGTTGTGTTTAAATAGTCACCATGCAAACATTTTAGCTTTTAGGCATCTCTTTTAATTTCTTTTTTAACAAGCTTCCTTGTTCCTATGTATTCCCATTGTAGTTTAATTTTTGGCTTTTGTTCTTAGGCAACAACTTTGGATCTAATATGGTCACTATCACAAGATGTCTCTTGAGCAAAGGTCCTATCTATTGCTCAGGGCAAAGGTAACTGCATGGTCTTCTTTTGTGAGCACCTTCTTGATGTACACGGATCCTTCTTGATCTACTGCACTAGTCTTTTTTTCTCAACATCAGTTTCTGATGTGACATTTGCCCAACATGCACGCAGGGAACTGACCTCTCTTGTTACTCTTACATTTCTTGCCTTTGCAGCTCCTCTGATCTCTCTCTGCATGTAATAGATACTGATATTTGGTCTTTTCCTAATACCGTGTGTTTCTTACTTTGGCCTGGAAAGTCAGTCTGTACAGATTCTGTGTTGCTTGTAAACATAATCAGCTGGTTATTTGGCTCTGAAACTCAGCTTTCTCCAATATAGATCATCAGGTCTCTACAGGTGCTGCCTGTTCCATCTATTCTCTATACCTTGTATCCTGGCACTGCAGCATCTGATCAGTTGCCTTCTTCCTATCAAGTTTTTGATACAAGTAATATGAAGTTCTTAGGGTTTCTTTCCTTCTTGCTTTCCTTCTTTCTTTCTTTTTCTTCTCCACTCTTGTTACACGGGGTTCTGTTTGGTTTGACTTTTTTTTTTTTTTTTTTTTTTTTCCTGATGTAAATTTCACCAGATTGTGCCCTACTCTTCACTGGTGGATACAGTTTTCCTGACTTGCTCCTGTAAATCTGTGCCATCCTGAATCATGCATGCTTTAACACCTGCCAGTTTTCCCATTCCTTCTGTTTAAAGTACCTCCTAATATCTATTTAAGGGTCTGACTCAGCTCAGCCTTATTTCAATTTAGTTTGCCCGAATCCAACCTGCATAAGTACTGAAAGTTTTCCCATATTCTAACAAGTCCATATCCTTTGCCTTCCCATCATTTCTTACCCACTCCCTGAGAATTTGTGTCTGTTTCTCCTGGTTCAGCCCTGCTCATCGTGCTGGTGGCCTTCCAGCTGAAGCTACCACGGAGCTCCCGGCCTCTGGCTTACAGCATGACTGCATGCATTTTGCCTCCAGAAGCTCTCTGCTGCCTTCCTGATGGCATTACCCCATCCACTGTACCCAAAGGCTCCCTCAAACCTTCCCCAAGAGTCTGCCCCAATATTCTGTGCCATCCACCCAGCAAGCATTGTATCCAGAATCTGATCAGCACACAGCCCTATCCAGTATCACAGAACCACATGGTTGTATGCATCATATTGCTTGCATCAGTGTCCCACTTCCACTGTCTCATCCTGCATCTTCCTGAAAAAGCAGTATTTAAAGAGCAATTGCAATGCAAAAGCATATGTGGCCTCAAGCTGTGAGCTCATTTCTGCCTTTCCCAGTGCGTGACTTCCTGCCACAAGACTTTCCTCTACCTCTACAGCAGCACAGGGGCTATGAGCCTGGGCATAACACTGCACAGCAATGAGCCCAAAGGGATTGTCAGTGTCACTCTCTTTTACCCTAGGAACTTTTAGTTCAGCCCTCACGGCCTCAAGGACTAGGCGTAATGAGCTAATTATGCTGCATGTGTATGCATGTCGCCTGTGCACTCAGCAGATACTGATTTACAGTGCTCAGTGAAGCAAAGACCCTTTGTCCACTTCCTATACCTCAAATTTATTTAAATAACCAGCTGTTGCTTTAATTCACCTGTCTTTAGTTCATTTTGTCCAAAACAGTAGGGTACCAGGCTCTCTGAGACGTCAGCTCCCACATCCTCCCTCATTCCTCTGGCCCAGACCTCTGCGCATGAGCTGTCATCAGTGAAACCTATAGTAACTGTGCTGATGCATTAAGAGCTGGAAACGGGAAGCACTGTTTTCTCGAGTGGGAGGTTAAGGAAACAGGTGATGTGTGGTGGGAGGATGAGCAATGAAAAAAGGAGAAATGAAAAATTGAAAGTTTTCACTAGAGCTGCAACAAATATATTTCATCTAAGTGTAATGGAACTAGACTACAGATATGGCAGAGATGACTTTGTGGCCTTTTGAAAGAGGAAAGAGTGACAAATATGCAAACATAGTGAATTAAGCTATGTCCAGGGGTGCCTGACTGCTGAGCTCTGAGGGTTCGTGATGATGTGATTTAGGATGCTACCAAGCCAAGTTGCCCATCCATTGTTGCAGGTTTTGCCCCATCATTGACTCATCAGAAATGCCACCACTACAGTCACCAGCCTCGTTTGTTGACTAAGACTGAATTTGTCTGTGGCTATTTCAGCTCACTAGGACGTGGGTTGAGGTGGCCAAAGCCTTTCCTCCAGGATTACTATCAGATTTATTTGAATAGGTGACCAACCAGGGTCAGTACCTTCCTTAGCCATCATAGTCTAATCTGACAAGCAGTGAGATGCAGAACCTCGATATCATTTTAGCTAATTTGCATGTTTTTAGACCCCCTTTTTTTCTAATTTCCATGAGCTCTTTTGTCATGATGAGTTTGCGAGCTCTTCAAGAAAAAAAGGTTTACATAGAAGAAGGTTTACGAAAACATTATATGTTTATTCTGTGGGCTCTGATTTTTCTTCTAGGAAACTGAACATCAGACTGAATAGCACAGATATGAGGAAATCACACAGCATGATTCAGAGAAGAACTCTGAGAGTGTCACAGCATGGATCTTGGTGTGCCATGGGGGCCAGAGCTACAGCCAGGACCAAACCATGCCAGGGAAAAGACAGCCAGGGGCAGTCAGGACAGCCCGGTCCTGCGCATCACTGCAGGGACAAGCCAAGGCTGGGCTGGGTGGTTCCGCATGATTCGGGGCTGGGATTGGGTCTAGGAGGAGCTGAACTGGGGTCCTGGGCTGGGGATGAGGGAAGGCTCCAAAGGAGGCTGTTCAGGCCACTGAGGTCTAGTGATGTACTCAGGACCTTGGCAGTGACAGTGACAAAGACTGACACTTCTGATCACCGAATTTACAGAGAAAAATCCACTCTGGTAAATAGGTGAGTTGTAAATCTAAGAGGAATCCACTGAAAAAATCCACTTATTTCCACAAAACTGGTAGGAATTTAGTATTTCTGAAACCACTCCTCTTCCATCTGTCTTAGCTGAAAGCACCCAAAGAATATTAATCCATTGATATCTTTATATATGTTTATTGATCCATTAATAACTGAGATTGACACAGATATTGAGAGACACAAAGCATTATTGTATTAAGAAAGCACTCAATTTTAAAGCAACATAATTTTTAAAATGTGTTAATATCCAGTAGACAGCTACTGGTTTCATTTCTGCACAAGTCTGTCCCCCAGCAGTTTGAGAGCTAAAGGAGCTCAGAAAGAAGTGACCATTTTTTGGACTTCATGCCTTGATGGTCTTTTCTGGGAGGAAATGACTGTGAGGTCAGAACTTGGTGGGAGGGTTTGCACAAATATTTTTCAGAGACTAAAGGTTTTGCTTTGCACATCTGATTCCAAATCTTTCAAACCTGCAACTGTCATCCTCTTCCCACCACCTTTTTTTAAATTAGACTCCCATTCACTCTGTTCACTTTTCAGTCAGTCTTTTCCTTTCTCTGGAAGGACCTGAGGTCTCTATTAGTTGTTGCTTTTACTGATACTGGGCTTCTCATTAACTGTTATTCTCTCTTGTTTTATGTGGGTGTTTGTTCCACAGAGAAGTTCAGGCTTTGCATATAAAAGTCTGTGAGTAATTCCTCCTTAGGTCAACTTAAAATATAATGAGATCTGCATTAGATATTGATTTGAGCTTTGGGCTTACTTGTTCATATATATTTGAAAAAGAACAGTTGCTGCTTGCACGTTTCCTATGAGGTAGACTAAATACACTCTAGAGAGCACCCTTGAGCCAAAGGTCAATCTTTCTCAGCAAGCCAGCCAGCGATGAATTGCTCCACAGTTTTTCAATTTTGGTAATGAAGCCTTATAAAGTGCATTATAAAGAAAATCATTCTTATTTAAACTTTTACAAACTACTGAAACGTATGTTTTGAAAAATTTTGCCTTGGTGGCATGTAGGGGGATAACATCTGGATTTCTACCTGCAGTATTATTTAATTTGGAAAATTCCAGAGTTTTCCAATAAATTGGTCTAGCAGCTTTTGCTACAGAATTACAGTTTAAATGGTTTCCAGTACCAGTTATTCTTACAGTTCTGCCTTTCTGAAATTTGTATTTCTTGCATGACTTAAGCTTCTTTCCAATTAAACTCTGAAATGGCTTTGCCATCTCTTTGAGCCACTGTGCTCATTGTAAAGCACTTCGTTTGACTGATCTCTCTCCTACTGGCTTTAAAAATATGGTGTTCGTGCCCAGGACAAGCACTCATTTTCTTCAGGAAAATGCTCGCTTAAAATCATCTCAAAATTCTCCTTTCATCTCCTTATGCTGCGTAATAAAAACATGGTGGTGATGTAAGGGCTGTGACCCGCCGCCGTGTAGAGTTAACAGGAGTTACGGACAAGCTCATCATGTCCCCTCCTCACTCTCTCAGTCTCCCTGGGTATGAGAGTTCAGTACATGCATCCCAAAAGCAGAAGAGAAATTGATGTGGCATGAGTGTTTAAATGTCACAGCCGCCCAAACAAGCGGTGGATGTGTCATTTGTTTGTGAGGATCTTTACTTAGGGATTAATCTGTAAGCTACATGTTGGGCTGAAAATCCAGTTCCTTCATCTTCAGAAAGGGACGGTGTTCTTTTCTGAGGGATAAGAAAGTAATACCTTTTGCAAGAAGACCTTGTTAGTGCCGTTTATTCAAAGACAGAGCAACTCACAGCTGTTCAAATTGAGCCATTTTCTTTAATGAAGAGGGGGGAAAAAGTCAAGGGAGAGCCTGACCGGGGTTTCCAGCACTTGTCTCTCATCTATCTTAAGCAGCCACCCAAAAGGGCAACTTCCCTTAGCAAAACAAAACAGATTTATATACAATTTAAAATACTACAGTTATTTCAGCACATACCTACATATGGCCTGAGGACTGAGAAATTTCTTACTGGCAGTCAAAATAGAATTTTATATTACAAATTATTCTTGATGGCTTTGAATGATAAATGTCAAAAACAAGTGATCCTAGAGGAAAATCTATTTTAGAAGATTTCTAAATCCATTATGAAAAGCATATTCAGCCTGAAGAAATGGATGGAACTCATATTTCTTTTCACAAGCGCTTGATTTTCTCCTTCCATTTCCAGATAAAAATTTTGAATATTTTTTTCCATGCACTTGGTAGATTTGAATTTTTCCTGAATTTAATTCCTGACTTTTTCAACAACCACTTTACCTTGTTTACCTATCTGTCCATTTATTTTACCTTTCTCAGGTTTTGAACCAAATCAGTTACCTTTGTCAAATGTCTGGCTGCACAACTATTTATTACAAAAGCTCACGTGAGGAGCTGCTAATCAGATAGGAAAAGCAGGAGGAAAGAGGGGAACAAGGCAGTCAGTGGAAAGGGCCTAAGCATCTCCAATCTCCTTTATTCTCTGCCATTAAGGATGGCTGTACATTGGAATGGATATTATATGGATTTTGAGTTGATTTTTGTGTGAGCTGTCCTTCTGCAAGCTCTCATGAAAACCAGGCTGCAGGCTGCCTTCTCCAAGATTTACCCCAAGGGATTAACTTGTTGGAAAGATGCTGTTGAATTTTTTAGCAAAAAAGAGTGGCCCGAGGGGACAGGAAGGGCTGTGTTTGTGTTTGTTAAAGGATACTTCTTTTGATTTAAGGAAAAGGAAAGCCAGGCCGGATTTCTATTTCGGTGAACTGACTCTAGGTGGCAACAACACGCTGTGTAGCCTTTCCAGAAGCTAAGCAGGCAAAGACTGTCTCTTACTGCTTAAACAGAGACAGATCATGGCAGCATATTCAGTTACACTTCGGGAAAAAATTCCAGCTGATTGCACCAGCTGCACATTAGAAACCTTTCCAGATGCTGTTAGTTTGCATTGCAACAGAGGACCTGGTCTTTTGAATGCGATGCTGCATGCTCGATTTTGTAGGCATAACACTGCAGGTGTGCAGAGGAAAATGAGCAAGCTATTCTCTTTTGCTTAGCCTGCCTGGATGGGCAATCTCAGGAAGGGTGTGAATCAGCCCAATCTGTAATGATGCCCATCAAAGCACGCAGATGGGTATGTATAATGGCAGTTCTGCAGCATTCACCAGCAGTGCCCTTCAAATGTCGCTTCCTCCCCTTGCCAAAATCCAGCCACACACATACCTGTAGAACGGCATGCCACATCTTCTGTAATATCTGCAGAGACATCTATAAGGCCCTATTTCCCGCCATCTCCACTAGGTACCCAGCTTGCCAGGTTTAGCAGCGTACAAGTAAACACTTGCAGGCTATGCATTTTTTGAAGTATGATGAACCGCAGTGTAAGTCACCATTACTGTTAGTTCTACCAACTCCTAAAATATTTAAGTCATAAGCATGGCGAGAAAGCAGAGGAAAAAAATACTCTTTTGATTATCTATTGCAACAAAGAACCATCACTGTAATCATACCATACACTAACAAGCACCATGGGAAATCTGTCAAGTGTGATGATATGTTTCTAGTAAGGCCAAAGTGCCTGATGGCATCTACAGGGTATGATAAATTTCTTTACTAGTCTGTCCATATGATAAAGCTGTGAAAATATGTGATTAAATCAATTATTTTGTACAGTTGACCCTTTCATTTGCATACTGTCAATTAATGTCCTCTGGCACTATTTCCAGTATTTTAAACCTCTAACCTGCTTTTAAAAAGAAGAACAGTCCTTTAAAATGTAAAAATGTACCTCACCTGCAGGCAATTTCTTCTTGTCTTACCAAAGTGTGGATTTTTTCTAAAAATGATGCTGAATGAGGACTCCAGGTTGACCGCATTCTAAATCAATGTCTTAATATCCTCTATAAATTTGATAGAGTGATATTTTGTATAGATACCTAATCCTACTCCATTCTTCATTTACAAGGAATCTCACTTCATTAGGTCCACCAAGGACTTGGTTGTCTTCAGAAAGTTCATCATTTGCATACATACAACTGGCAAAATTGAACATGTCTATGTCATACTGTCTAAATCCATACCGCAATACCTTGTTTTTCAAGGTTTATCATGTTAAAAAAAAAAAAATTGTAAAAACAATGACAACCTGCTAACCATGATGGTTTTGTTCAGTTGTATTCTGAGCTGGCCACACTTTGTATCAGGATCACAGGGCCCTTACTCAGGGATACTTGAGCAATGTAGGGATACTACCCTATAGTATAGAGCAGATATAAGGTAGGGGAGGGATGACCCCTATATCACCTCAATAATTAAGTGCTGGAGAGTTGAATAAAACAGCACTGATGATTCATTTTGGTCAGGTCCTAAAGTATCATCAGATACAGCTATCACACCACCCAGCCCCTGCTAGCAAGCAGTAGTCTCCAAATGCAAAAAGTGACGCTGTCACTGCAGCCGCTACTGTTATCTTCACTTGCCCTGTGGAATAAGACTCCTCACATCCACTCATCTCCCCACAGATGCCCCATGTGTCATCTCTGCTTTCAGATTCCTGCACCCTTCATTTGCCTCACGTGTCCTGCATGTTTCCAGTTTTCTTTCTGCTATCCATGCCAGGTGTCTCATTCTCTCATGCTAGATTCAGTCAGTCTCGCACTCCTTAGAGGTGGTCTTTTCCTGCCACATTCTTCATTTTTCCCCCAAAAAGGTTAGCCTGCACCCATACTCTGCACCATTTGTCCACCCCACAGGGCTTCTCCCCAAATATACCACCCAGTTCTGTTCAGTCCTGGGGCTTTCACCCTGCTCCGTACAGTGGTTGTTTCAGCCTTTTCTCCCCTTTGTTTAAACTCTGTATTTTCTTTTCTCCCTCATGCCATATCTATGTTGCTCTGCGGGACTCTGTAGCAGAAATCCACATTTCCTCCACATCAGCAGCTCTGTGCCTCCTTCTAACGTTTCCCTCTCCTCCAGTCTCCCCTCTCTCCTCCTATCTCCCCTCTCTCCTTTTTGTTCTCTTTCAGGCTGTCACCATAATTTCGAACACAAGTGGGTTCCTGCGCAAGCTGAAAAAAGTAATGTGTAGAGGTTAAAATGCATTTTCCTGCCACCAGGTAGTTCTTTGATCAACGAGGTTGGAAACGCTAGCTGCTCTTATTGTGAGTGCCACGAAACTTGTCGCTTGCTGAGAGCCCAGCAGGCTTTCACATACCCAGCTCTGTATGTGGAAGGACATACGCGAGCAGCTTGCCAATCTTACCCAGTATTGACATGGGTGAAATTAATATGATGATAGCCCGTCCAAGTTAAAGTTGTAGGAATGGGTAGCTACTAAGTCATGTATTTTTTAAGTCTTCATTGCAAAACTCTATGGGGTCTCCCCAAATTTTTTGTGTATTTCCTTCAGTGAAAAAAAATAGCACGAGGTTGGTCTGTCTTTTTTGTGCACTACCTCAGTATAGCTTGGATATCATAAGTGATACAGAGAGCAGATTTTGGAAATCCTGCTCTACAAAGCAACTTGAGTTGCTAATCACTGTAGTATTGGATTGCAATATGCGCTGCAAGTTCAGTACCTATGATACTGTAGGAATTCCACACTCAGGAATATATCTTCACCTTCTTATGCCTGCAATGTAATATTTTTTTTTTAAAGTGAAGAAAAAAAAAAAAAAAAGGAAGAAGAAAAAGAGCCCATACAAGTCTGTGGTGTGATTTACAATCCTGAATACAATCTTTGTCATTACAGATGAGTCAAAAAGTAAAACCTATCTGTAGTCTAAAAGTAGATCTATACTGTATTCCCCATAATGGTTGTGAAATAGCCATTGTGGCTATTGTGTAAAATAGCCATTGTGGCATTGTGAAGACCCCAAAACAAACTTAGCAATGCCTTTTAGTAATTATACAAAAAATATATATTTTTGTGCTTATTGGGTGAATCTTGAAAAGATAAAAAGTCTAATAAAGGGAGGCTCCAAAGTAAAGCTAAACTATATCAGCTTACTTCTTTCACAGAAAAATAATAGTTCAAAATTGTATTTTGTTTTCCTAGCTGAAGCCTACCTTTCTGAAACTCTTGCCCTGTCTTCCACTTCAAATCTGCTACTTCCCTTCAAAACCATTTTTCATTTTGGCTCTTCATTTGACTTTTATCACAATATTTTTTTTTCAGAAGTCCAGCAACATTCATAATATTAGAGTTAAATCATAGAATCATAAGGTTGGAAGGGACCTCTAGAGATCATCTAGTCCAACCCCCCTGCACACACAGGGTCACCTAGAGCATGTATTATATTGTAAAACTGCTCTTTGGACAGTAGTTATTAACTAATGACAAGTTATTGATTCAAATACTGAATTTGCTATTGTATCTCTTACACATCCTAGTAATCTGGGGACATTTATTTAACATCATTCTGCTTCCAATGGCTTTCTTACCATATGCCTCATTGACTCCCTGAGGTGTGGTTAACAAATAAACAAGAAAAGAATAAATCCAGAATTAAGAGGAAGTTGACAAAAAAAAGCTGAAGTGACTTTGGTTTATTTTTGGGGGGTTTGCTTTTTTAAACCTAAAAAATGTAATGTATGATCTTTTTGGTTGTGTTGTTTTAAACCTTAAAACAAAAAAAAAAGCAGCCTGTTGTTAGGTGAGCTGTAAGCATTAGGGCTTTTGATGCTCTTTAACAATGCCATTACCATTAGCCTAGCAACTCCCTTTGTACCATACTTCCTTTGGCAACTGGTGTACCTAAAGAAAATTAACACTTTAGCACATACTGTGAATTCTACTAATTTCGTGCCACTGCTAGATATAGAATCACATCCTGAGGAAAAGTGGACTTGCCACTAGATGAGTATTTTTTGTCTTGCTTTTATTCCCCCCCTTTTTTTTTTAATGTTTCATGCACATTTCAAGGGAAATTGATCCTTGTTAAAATATACATATTATATATCTGTATGTATCTAAATATATACTTACACACAGGTAGTGCTGATGGCAAATGGCTACTGATTTGTTGCACCTTTCTGCAGCTGCTTTAGCTGCGCCGTCATCTTTCTGGATGTGGATGAGAAAAGCAAGGGAAACAGCCATTGCTGGTGCCAAATCACTGCACAGGCTCCAGCTGTGAGTTAAGAAAAGATGGGCACATTTTGAATCTGCTAAAGTGTAGTGCAGGTTGGTCATTCTGTTTTAACAAGCTGAGGCTGGTTTAACACACAAATGGCATGGAAGAAATGGTTATCCTTGTGTACTGAAAAGATAGCCTCAGTCTGAGGACTGTTTTGGACATGGTAGCTTTTAAGAGAGCAAGAAGGTGAAAGCTGTGGTGCTTTTCAGTACTGGCATCGTTAATTCACCATTAAATTTAAGTATGATTCAAGTTTATATGTAAGTAATGGCTGTGTGAGGCATAAGTCATTTTCAGCTGTCTGGAATCTTGGGGTATGTGTGATCTGGACACATTATCATCTTTCCAGAGAAGTATTAAGTTTCTGCTTTTTGTGCCAGTCGTGGTTAGTGTGTTGCTGTACTGAATTCTCATTATATGAAAAATGTATAAGTAAAATGGGTAAAACTAATTTATTATAGCAAAAAAAAAAAAAAAATCTGCTAATATGCTCAGCGATGTATTTGTATGACTAACGACTGCAGGATTTGAGGTAAAATTTACAGAAGTGACTCATGGACTGGAGAATCGTAACATATTAAAATAATGAAAACGTTCTGTCTCCAAAGCACCCAGGTTCTATTCATTTGCAGCTAGTAAGTGTACATCTATTTGAAGAAACTCTGGCAGTCAAACATATAGTCCACCCCTATTCCCAGTTGGCTGGCATTTAAACTCTATGCATTTGCTAGCTCCGGCACAGTACAGTATTTAGAAGTTTTTCAGGCTGGATTTGGCTGGTGCTGGGCAGACTTAGAGCACAGGCAATGCATACACAGGACCATGCTGTCATCTGGATGTGCCTTTAGGTCCCTGAGTGCCTTTAGGATGGATTTGCAAACGAGTTTAAGATGGGTTTGCAGCCTCCCAGCACTGACATCCTTGGTGATTTGTGGAAAGAGAAGCCTTCAGTGCTATGCAGCTGGAGAGGATCTTCACAGGGGTACCAATATGTGTGTGTTTTGGAGAGGACAAGTTCATCACTCCTGGATGAGAAAGCGAATGTGCATATCTCGCAAGAACCAATATCAACTACTGTCATATCTCTCCACCCTTCAAATGACCAGCAATGGATGCTTCAGAAGAAATTACAAATAAATAAATAAATAACAAAATGGGGAGTTTTGGTTAACACTCCTTTCCCTGTCCCTGCTCCTACCTCTCCCTTAATGTCTACCTTAAGCATTGAAATATGAATATATTTCTACCCTTTTGCAAATGGTTAATACAATCAAAACCTTTATTTAAATACTACCTTATGTAATAGTAAATGCTTTCTCTTTAATAGCTTATATTTCATCACTGTTAAATTTGTATCATTTTAATTACACTGGATGAAGTCTTGTTCTTAAGTTATGAAAAAGGGCCACTAGAAATGCAGAATTTATCTTATTCTCCCCATTTATGGTTTTTGTAAAGCTCTATCATATTCTCTCTTACTCATACCATCCCTAAACAGGTCTAATCTTTTCAATCTCTCCATATAGAAAATTTTCTTTCTAAGCCTCTAATCATTTTCATTGTCTGTCTGTAGATGCTTTCTGTGTCTACCTATTTTGTGGTAGAATTCCCAGAACTGAACAAAATGTTCAAGAGGTAGCAGATAACTGATCTGTGGGAAGTATAGGATTTCCAGTATAATTTTCCTTTGCCACTAGCATTGTGTGAAGCACGCTTTCTAAACACTGCTGCCCATTGAGCTTTCCACAGTAATGCCCCAATCCTTTTTTCTAAGTGGTTGCACTAAATTAAGATCCTAGTAGGTTGTGCGAATAACACAGAATATTCCATCCAGATTTGTGGTTTTCCTTCCATTAATCCCTTTGGCCACTGTGGTTTTCATTTAGCCCCAAAAGAGGTTGGGCCTCTTTTCAGAATGTCTGTTCTTCTCTAGCAAGCTAAACCAGGTATGCCTTCTATAAGTTGCAATATCATTTTACCCCTTTCCAGATCATTCATGTTTTTAATGTGCCCTTTAACTTGCATTTTCTAGAGATGCCATGTTGTGGCAGGAGACCTGTAAGACACTTAGCATATATCCATGCTGCCCAGCATAGAGAGGGCAGACACCGCCAAGAATGTCTATACTAGTATAACACTGCACTTAGAATAATGTATTGCCTGCTTCTCAGCAGGCACCTTAGCTGCCTTGCTTGGAGTTGCTCAGGTATCTCAGCACGGCACTGTACTTGAAGCGCACACATGAACACGCTGGCATGGAATATCAACCATATATGGCTAATATTTGCTTTCTGTCTTTTTTTTTTTTTTTTTTTTTGAATGCTCAGTGATACTTTCTCTCCCACCACAGGTTTGGAGAGGTGCCTTTATAAACCCCTGATAGTTACGCTGTTAAAGGGTCAGGTGAGAGGCTGAATACCTTTATTTGCACTTGATTTTCTTTATGCCAGTATTCCACTCGTATGGTCAAAAATGCTAACAGGAGCACACAAGCAGAGCATCCAGGAGAACACCCTAGATACTGCAGGCCTGATGAGCCCTCTCAAACCCTCCTCCCCTGCTCTCAGCAACCTCTTCGCGTCCCTCACTCCTTCAGGCACCTTCCACCACCGCCGAGGTTGAGGTGTCTCTTCTCAGCCAGAAATGCCTGTAAAAAACAGCTCTCAGGAGCAGCAGCTGGCAGAGCTTTGCAATATTTGTGTCCATTTGGCATCCCTGTCCCCTTTGTACTGCTCTTGCTTTGTCTCTGCAGTACATCCAGAAGTCTCCAGCAAATGCTTAAAATCCTTAGGTTTTGTTGGTTGTTTTTTTTGCTTTTTTTTTTCCCCTGTCCAGGAAGAAAAAGAAAATATGTCTGAGAAAACACAAGTGGATGACAGCGTTAAGCAAAGCATATATTTTTTTCTTTTACAAAGCCAGAACCTGGTTAAGTTCATCCCCTTTCTTCACATATTCATGTTTTATAACTTCCTTCAATTCTCATTTCAACTCATTCTTCAGGTATTGAAGCCTCTAATTTCCAAGAGGATTGCTAGCTTATAGACACAAGAAAATGTTTTTGCTCTGTCTCCTGAAAGAATTACTATTACAATTACTACATTATTTAAAAATTATATTCCACATCTCTAAAAGGCCCAATTAAATTAGACCCTACTGTGTTAGCCACTACACATATGTGTAATAAATGATATTCCAGGTCCTCAGGAAAAACACTTAATTTGAATGTAAACTCCTCGGGGCAGAAATTATCTGCATTTTTGTTCTGTGGGAATACAGTGCCTAGTGCTAATGGAGTCCCTAAATCCTACCATAATTCTAATAGTAATATTAATCATTAACATTATTATTAGGTATCATTATTCCAATTTTACTACATTTTCCTCACTCTTTTTTTT